>JARHVA010007246.1:232500-327500 GCA_037957365.1 Torreya grandis | reverse complement strand
AGAACCATGGTGAAAATAACTTCTATAATCTACTATTCTATTCCAGTCTCATAATTCAGAGCCTCACTAACAAACCTCACTAGTTACACTTTTAAGGGCACCAAATCTAAGGAGACACCAATCCCATAACTGAGCACCAACTTAGCTAAACCTCACTAGTTACAATGTTTAAGGGAACCAACCCTAAGGAGAAACTAATCCCCTAACTAATAACTAACTCAACTTGTCTGATGTCACCAACCAATCAGATCTCTCTAGAGCTAAAACTCTAATTTACAAAATAGATTCATAAATGAATCAAACTCTATCTCTTTATTACAAGTCTAATTTGTAACTGATCATTGACTATACATTCCATCTATGTGCCTTGATTCCTCTTTGTACCTTTTTCACTGTGTCTAGATGTGTCTTTATTCGACACACTTCATCTCTCTTTTACTTTGCTCCTTTATGTCTCTATATTTTCTATTTAGACACATTTCATCAATAATAACTCATCCTCTCTACACTTCTACATGTGTCTATATCTTATTCCATATTACCTACTTATACTACTCTAGCAACATTTTTATATAACCTAAATGCCATATATATAGCATTTGGTCTATGTCTTCATATCTTCTGTGTGTTCACACTCAAACTATAACACATCATGCCAATTTTGGACTCAATAAGTTTCCTACATCTTGAACTCATGCTCCACCATCATAATTCTTGGTCTTTTACTATCTAGATCATATGTTATACTCTATTTTTGATGCACATGCATTATTACATATATTTGATTAGTTACAACGATCAATCTCATTATTTATATCATAATATATGGCTTAAATGTAAGTTCTTACATGTTTTAATGCTTGACTCTTGGTATGAATAGAACTTTAAATCTTAACCTTTGATATTACCTTAGGTACCATGATCTAATGATCCATATTCAATTTACTCATATTTAAAATACATTTGTTTGGTCAATATATGATAGGCTTACACTCTTTGTTTGATCCATATATGATTTTGGAATTTAGGTATTCAATGTTAAAACACATCTATTTATCTTCCTGATCTGAGCTACTGCATATTATTATATCTTTAGACTAGCATGTTATTTACTTCTATCTTGACATTAAATGTCAATCTGTTTATCCCATCTCACTACTACCTGAGTCTTTGGAATTATTATGCTCCATCAATCTTCTCAAACTTGATCGGTCTTTAACTTACCACTATGTCGATAATCCTAGATCACTTAATCTTATCTGAGTCCACTCACTCCATTGGATCTCCTTTTCATGATCATTCACTTACTATCAAATCTTCTAACAAGCTCAATATTTATCTTTATTTAGGTCTCAAGAATGTGACACTTGGCATTAGCATGTGCCTTTTGCACATTACTATTAGTTCCATCTATTGAGACACTTGGCATCCTCACATTTCTCACTAATGATTTGAATTTAAACCACATTGTAGATTTACTATGTAAGCTCTATGATTGTGACAATTATAAGTACCACATTTATTCAGAGGTCCCTTTGACAAATTAACTTTTCTTCGCTTTATTTTATATTTAATGTATAATTAAGCACTAGCCATTGATAAATATAGGACAAATATAAAGTCTAAAACTTAGGAAATATTAAGTCCTTTGATCATTACTCAATCTAATAATTGTTAGGTCAAAGGGGCCAATTTTATAATGACTACAAAGGCTTAAGTTATAACTTAAGATATCAGGTCTAGGCTATATCTAGTCAACATCAAAATAGAAAAGTCTATGAATGCCATGAATTAAGCTCTTAGCATTTAATTGAGAAACCCTATAATTTTTGAGATAAAATATAATTCAATTTTGGGCTCATCACTCTTCATCTAAACCTATGGACCATATATTCAAGATACTCTTTAAAAAACCATAATAGACCTTCTATCTATTTCCTTTGTAAATGTCTATAAGTGGTCCTTGTAAAATCATGGTACATTTACAGGACCTTGTGTATATTTGACTATGGGGACCATTTCAATGTGACTAGAAGGATAAATTTTCACCTACATAACTCTTATTGTGCTTAGTTGCATGACCTACAATTTAGTGCATAAGATCCTCTAACATAGAGGATTCCATCCATATATCTAATTTTTCCTAAATATTTCATATGTGAAATATATGTCATCATCAAAGTTCCTAATTAGCTTTATATTATAAGATACAAATTTGACCAAGTGTTGGAAAACATTACCATAATGTCTGAGAGCCCAAATTTTCTCAAGCATATCTTTTGTCGCACTACGTCACATGATCTAAGATTTAACATGTAGAAACTAGGCACAAAAATGAATAAACACATATGATTATTTTTTCATGTCACCTCCATATGTGTGAACACTAACCTCATCAATATGATTACTTGTCTCTCCTGAACCCTTTTGAAAAGTTAGATAAGTATAAATACTTAGTGAATTATGTCTAAGTAACCGAGTTTGCATCCCCATATATTCAACTATGATTTTGTGCATGAATTCAAATCAAGTGCATAACAACTAGTGACTAATGTGATCACAACCATATAACTATCTCCCCTAGACTCATCCACATGTGGTAATGATGATTTAAGCAAACTACCTACTTAGATTTTCCTCTATAGACACAAAATGTCTAGATGAACAATATGAGGAAATGGATTAATTCCACTCATGAACATAAGCACTCCAATCATACTTAACCTATGATAGGATTCGTTACACATATTAAAATCACCATACTCAGCCCTGAGGATCAATGACATCCATAAACTCAATGATCTCTCTTTTTACATCAATGAAATGCTCATAATGTCACTTTTGACATTAATGACAATCAAATTGCCAACATTTTTTAGCCTTGTTTCCTCAATATTGGCATGGGAATACAATAGAATCTTTTAAACAATATTGTTTTAATTAATGTTATGGATAAATAGGTGTATCAACTGGACTATCAAATAGAAAATAAAAAACAATAGTATTTATAATTGTAAGGGAGGAGGTAAAAGAAGACACAACCTTATTAAGGACCTAACTTTCTTATCCAGTAAGAACCTTTTCACCATGTGTAGAGGCTAGTCTATCTTCTTCCTCAAAAAACCCTATGTCCTCTAATCTATATTATTCTTGCCTAGTTTACTCATGCTCTATATCTTATACTATTTCAATTATTTCCATTTTAACCTTTTGTTCTTCTTCCTCATCATTGGTGTGATCTACCAATGAGATGGCCTCTCCTTGTTATTCCTTTGATTCATTAAAAATATGACCTCCATGATTGAATAAACCCTATGTATGTCTACTTGGGAAATATTAAGAGAGATTGGAAGAGTTTTAGGCTTCCTATGGTACGTAGCAATGGGTGGATGAGTAGAAATCGAGGCTTAACTTAATATAGATAGAATGGTAGATGAACAAGATTTAAAAGTGGATGGAAATGAACCATCTAACATAGATGAAGGTTAAGTGGAAATGGAATAAGTGTTATGAGATGAAATATATAGGAGATCCACAATAAAAGGAGGTGAAGGAATTGAAACTGCATGTGCTACTAGTGGAGATGTTAGAGGTGATGGGGGGCTATTATGGATAGAACTGCTAAAAATAACTATGAAAAAATTTAGGACTTGTTAATATGTATTCAAAGGATCCAAAGGTGATAAAGATATTTCTTCTACTTTCTAAGTTTTATGAGGTGATGCCCTTGTAATTGTCATAGGGACTTGTATTATAACCACTAGTTAAGGATTTATAATTCGCTTAATAACATTCTTCTTGATTTGGGAATCTTTTTCTCTTTGAATGGCATATTATTCTTCTAGGCCAACTTCTTATTGAGGGATATTTTTAGAATGATTAAGCATATGATTGGGGTTATTGATAGTTTACAGCTCTATTCAACCGCTCTATATTTTTTATTGCCTCCTATCTAGTAATTGAAGGATTATAATGAATATTTTATGCCACCACCATTAGTATGTTTTGTTTTTTTCATTTAAATTTAGAATTATTAGTCACCTAAATCATTGATGAATATTTCATCATGATCAAAACTTTTGCATCTATTTGGAATATTAACTACTTTTTTTGAAGTCATTGAGATATCGTTTGACTCTTCCCCTAGGGTTACAATCTTTTTATTGTGATTATTCTAATCCATAATGGGCCCTAACATTTACAACTATATTGAGGTGATTCCTCACTAAATAATAAATTTAAACTAATATTAGAGGGATTTTGTGGAGGTGCCTTGGTGTTTAGAACTAAGATATTCATCCACATTATTATATATCTGATGTGTTATTTATTACTCTACCACTTTATTAGGGACATGATGAGGAAAATATAAAGGAGGTAACCTTATTCTATCTACCTTGATTATGGTATAATTAGGATAATACCAAAAATAATTTTATCTATATTCATTATCAGATTCTCATAAATCATACAATTTTAATGCCCATTTATGGATTGGTATACTTATAGATAAATGTCTTATGAATTATTTAGATTTAACTTCTAAACATGTAAACATGTAGTATGGAATAATCATCACAAACCCTATTATTTATGTATTCATTATATTTTTCGTAGGTTACCTATGTGTCTTATATATTTTTTTCCCATGACTAAATCTGTGAATACCCCATTCTAGCCACAACTAGATTTTGACTAGACTTTAGATTGATTTATACCAAACATTGAAAATTAATCCTAGGAATCATTGAGCATCCAAATTTCATCTACACATCATTAATCAATTATTAGAATCATATTGAGGAAACCCTATTTTGTGTATTATACCATACACATTAATAACATCTCATAGGTTCATCTTTAGTCCCTTTGTGACCTAACAACTGGCAATTTGGCCTATGCACCCATTAAGCATGATATTGAACAATTCTTAAAAGAGATAAAATGCTAATCAAAATGAATAATTTAATTAAAATAGATTAAATTCTTAGTTATATTATCCATTTACAATTAATGAATATATAAAAATGGAAATTTAAAAAGTCAAAATATTAAGCCTTTTCTTCATTACCTTTATGACTTTTCAAGCTCTCACAAATATCTCAAAATATTCTAATTTGAGATCCATGCCTATTAATAAAAACTAATAATTACATGACACTTTTTTAACTCAAATAGAGTTAGCATCAACTCACCTAGGGTTAGTTTGAACTCATTCCATGTTTAAACTCAACCTTAACTACCCTTAGGTAAGAGTTAACTTTGGAGGCTATATATACAAGGCCTTACCTATTGATTTTTAAGATCTTTGGTGTAAATTTATTATGTTAAAATAGATTCAGGAAGCCTTCATAATAGTATTACCATGAAAAATTCATAATCAAAGCTAAGCCAACCAACAAAACCAAAGTATCAAAGAAAGGTGGAGTAAATGGAGCTTCATTGGCAAAGATTTATTTATGCATATAGCTGAGTAAGCCACTTAAACAAGACATTTATGATTTTTTTTGTTTTCTAGTTGTTTTTTTATTGCATATTTGTTACATATGCTCTCCCAAGAGTCTAGGCTAGAGGTGTTAGAGTTTACTATGTTAGTTTTTTTATTTTATTGATTAACACTATACTAGTATCCCCTCCATGTACTCCTTATTCATAGCATCTACTACATATGATGTCATATAGAGATTTCCATTAGAGTACATTTAGTTAAATCAAAAAAATTATGCCCTTAGCCTCAAAATGGTAATGTCACCGAGTATGATAATTTTATTTGTGGTCAAAATACTGTCTAACAAAAGCACTCGTTCTTCATGCACATAGGTGGTGTTATAATTTTCCTCCCTTCTTAAGCCATTTTTTTGAGATTCTCCTCGACTATGTTATGCTCTAGCCAAAATTTGATCATAGGTCACCTTAAGCAATATAAGTCAAAAATAATGCTCAAATTCTTCCCCAAAAATATATGATACTGCATTTTATAAAGTTTTTAAGTGTAAAAATTCCCTAGTAATAACACCATTAATTAGAAAATCATGCAATACATATATATAAGGCACTACCTTGGTTTTTTCTACCACTTTATGTAATACCATGCCATTTATTGATATAAAGTCATCAATATATATTCGATCATCTTTATATAGTCAATATTTTCCTTAATATGGATCTACATCATGAACCTCATATCAAATGTTTGAGTAATGAGGGAATCATAATTCAAATGCTTCCTTATTAAATATTATGTGTATATTTTCAAGCATATCTAAATGTTTTATGGGGAAGGATATTGACTTGTGGGAACTTGTGATGAAGAATCCATTGTTATATTATAAAGAACTAAAAATGTTATCCTAAGATGAATGAAAGCACTCAAAAATTTACCAGGAGAAAATCTAGGGATTTTCATAACATGATAGATCAAATTCATAATTTTATCATATTAGGTTGATGGCAATGGTGAATTGATGTTATTTATAAATTTGTATATATTTCCAAAATCTCAAGACTTTAATACTCATTTCATTTGAATTATCAACAATAACTTTAGTTTTATTTCTCATTTCAATTTTAATTTTTTAGTCATCTTTGGTAGGTACCTTTTTTTATATGGTAGCTTTTCATTCACCATGAGTTCTTAGTATTACCTTAAAATAGGTGTCCATTTCCCTTACATAAATTTTTTGTCTAGCTATCCTATTTTGAAATTTCATTCTATATATGCATCTCCATGATAGTGAAACTTTTTTGAATCTTGCTTACTTGGGGTTTTTGGTTTTATAGTCTCTATTCATACCTATATAAATTATGAGTTAACAAGATTCTAACACTTGGTGTGATCTTAAGAATGTACAACTCATTTTACTATAAGCTATGTACATTTTTTTAGTAGATAGTGAGTGATTGTGATCCTATAATGTGTTTCAATCTCAAGGTTCTAAAGTCTCCTCTTTAAAAATTGACTACTTACTTTACTCACTGAGCTTCATATTATTATGATGATGACATGTAGACTTTTCTTAGTAATATGAATAACACATAATCCTAGTAATGTAAATTTGACTTATGGGATCTAAGTTAATGATATCACACCATATAGATCATTATCATTAATATGATATCTATAAAAATTTGATGATTTACCTATACCTATCAGGTAATGAGTGCCTAGAATGGTTCCATGTTTATGACTCTAGCTAATTTGAGGAAATTATAACTCTATTTATGTAATTTTTATAGAAAAGTCTATGTGAACAAGATTGTGACATGTGGATGGTCCATGACAATTTGAATAAATTTTGAGATAAGTATGATTACTATGCTTTATTGTGTTCTAGGTGAAAGAAATTATGCCACATGGATTTTGATCTTGGGGATTTGGGGTTATTTGAAAAATGATAGTGTACTTTCCCCCTTTAGTTTTTGAGATTTAAAGTTTATACAATGATACCACTTATCTTAATCTCAAGGAATTAGAGATTATGTGAATAAAATAGGCTTTAATCTTAAACTACATGTACTATTAGACATGATATTGACATGTGGATAACTCTCAAGGTTCTAGAGATCTCTAATAGACTACAACTAGGAAAAATAGAATGAGCAAGATCAAAACATGTATCCAAATAATTTATCCGTGGACCTAATATGGAATAATTCAATGTCTTGAAAGTAATCCTACACATTTACAAAAATCAAGGTGCACTATAACACCATCTCATTAGCTCTGTTAGTTAAATAAATCAAAAAATTCAACTTGGATTAATAATTTTAAATAAATTTAAGGTTGATAAATAAATCAATAATATACCATACCAAATATTTTAAATATTGTTTTGAAATGAAAAATTAAACCTAAAATAACATTAAGTTGCATAGATCAATTTAATATTGAAATTTTAATGATCATCTAAATCATAAAATGAAGATTTTATAATAATAATGGGTCCCTTTTTGAGTTTTTAAAATTGGGGTGTGTTTTAGAATAAATCAATATATTCTTGCATTTCTTATATCAAGGGTTAAAATAATATAAATAATGCGTAGTTACACAATAAAAATCCTGCACACATGCATACGAGGGATAATTACATGTGAGTATTAGGCCCCCCTCAGAGTAGTGGCTATGTAGGCAATACTTAGCAATAGTCAAGGTTGTTAGGTTTATCTTGACTCATGTTCCAGCCCATTTTTATCAAGCTATAAGAGATCAAAGGGAAGGAGATTATAATTTTTATTTTTGGCTAGATCCTTGGCATAGGTGGACACATATTTAAAGACCAAACAAGAACAAGTAATGGTGAAACTTTAGTATAAATTCTGATCTAATTCTATACATGCCCTAGAATGAACACATGTCTTTAAGATAGACACATGTGTTGAAATAATTATCTAAGATAAATACAAACATCCTTAGGGTAATAATAGTTAAAATTCAAATCAAGTAGATCCTAGAGTTTGATCACTATCTGAGATGATTATAGATCTATGTCATAACACATAATAAAACATGAAATAAGATATGTTCTCTCTATCCCTTGATTTCATTATACTTACTATATTTATTTTACATGTAAATATAAAAAAATATAGTTTGGTATATATCTATAAATTCTAAATATTATCATATTGCATTCAAATAATTATATTTACTTAGGTGTGTTTGTGTAAAAACTAAAATAACATAAAATAATGACAAAGCTAGGGTTTCAACATTTCACAAAGAGAAACAAATTATGTTTACATTTTCAACATGCCACAAGAAATTCAAAAAAAAATTAAAAGGCTCCAAGTGTTCACATACATATCTATTCATTATTCCATATTAGACATCATCCAACTTAGAAACCAACATCAATGCAACCATACAAATCTAACATAAGAAGTTAATGCCATAGAATGTAATATTGTAGGATCTTATGACTGTTCTTAAATCCTGATCCAATCAACATCCAACCTACTTTAGCCTAGATATACTTATGCATAATGAACCAACTAAGTAATCTTATTTTCAATTTATTGCAATTCTAATAAATAATCATACTTTCTATTTTTTTGCATATATCATTATTATAAATTTATATTGTTGTTTATTTGAGTTTGTAAAATAATTAGCCTACTATAGATATATTTAAAACCCTTGTGATTATTAATTTATATATTTTTAACCATAGTTTTCCCTTGTACCATCAAATTTTAGGGTTAAAATATCAGTGAACCCATCTTTTTATGCAAACCCTAGCTTATCCTAGGGTTTTCAACCTTTTTAGTTTTTTCATTGTATAGATTTACTCTACAATTTTTATGAAACCTAGGCATAGCCCTATACTAATTAATGTTTCTATTAAAAATATATAGCTTCCTCATTTACAACCTAAGATGGATCAAACCAATGAAGTAATGAATCTTATACATAATAAATATACTACTAATGAAAATAAACTAAAAACTAAATAGGTTATCATATAAAATGAATCTGATCAGAAAAATGATGAATCTAATGAAAATAATAAACATGAGAAACTAAATCAAGAGTAAGTATAATCTCTTGCTATTTTTTGACATCATATTTATAAAACATCAAAGATCTTGATGATATGTTCAAAATCATACTAGAAACTTAAAAATTAAAAATCATATATGAACAACCAAGTCCATCGCTTGATCATGATATTAAAACTATGGGCCATACCTATATACCAATAACCCTCCCATTGAGCACATCATCATTTCATATTTATAATGGGGTAATGTGTTATATGTTTAAACCATTGTTTTTAAACGTAAATTACTCTATATTATGGTCATGTAGGGTTAAAGGGAATAAGGATATCCTAAAGTACAAGGGTAATAAAATATCTCTATATCAGACCAATTAGTTGTTAAACTCATATATAACATATGTTGAATTCATTGAATAGAGATAGGATAAAAATAACAAGTAAAACTATTGTATATATGGAACTGATAAATAAGTATTATACTTAGCTTGTTGTAATGCTAATGAAATTATAGATCTAAAACAAGGATGAAGTAGACTTGACTATTATTTTGGAATAATCATTAGATTTTAGATTGGGTGCTTTTGGGGTTAAAGGCACTAGTGTGATCCTGGGATGGTTGCATCGATGCTATTGTCTAAATCTGATGAAGGCATCTTATATAAAATACCTTGTCAAAAAGGATATGACTGCTTAGAAGCTTCTAGGTTTTTCTTCAATTTTGTTTTAATGAATTTAGATCCATGTCATGTACTGTCACTCCTCATGAGACTACAAAACCCTAGTTCATCATCTTCATGGTGACCCTAGAGAAAAATGGGTTAGTGAGCACATAGTGTTGAGATAACCCAAAAAAACCCTATGCCAATGAGTGTTACCTACATATCCAATAATTTAAAGAAGGTATAGAATAGATGTAGTTATCCCCTATGTGTTGGCTTATGTGTAAATCATGTAATATGTATAAAAGAATTACAACTAAGACCTACATTTTAACTTGGAAAATATAGATCTTGGACTGCCCCTTTAGTACTTTATACCTATATTTTATTTTCCCTATGAATTATATGGAACTAGGTTAAAATAGGGAAGGTTTGTTCACCTAATTTCTTGATTGAATGCCTTTTGTAATATTCTTAGTGAGTAGGTAAGAAGTTTCTACGTGAGGAATGAATGAGGATTAATCATGAATCTATACCTCTCCCATCACGAAATAAATTGCATTAAATCACATAGGTTGACCATTAGGATACATTTAATTTTCAAATTAGATTACTTTAGCGAACTATACACTTGTGTTGGAGTAGGACACCTATGTCAATGAAAGTGTCTATCCAAGATGCTAGTGTCCAAGGAATGAGAAAGTAGGTACAAACTTAGAACTTGTAGAGGTTGAAGATAACTAGGTTATAAGCATTATAGGAATTATATAATTTATAGGTCATCAACATAGAATTATTTATACCAAGATATAGGACAAAGGTCATAAGATAAAGCAAACGTGAGACTTCTAAAAGTGAGAAAGGTCCAAAACTGAGAGGAACAACCAAGGTCTAAGTTTTCTAGGTGTAAAAGATAATGGTGATATATAATCCATAAATATCATCTACATTTTACCCCCTTTAATATAGTAATGAAATTTATGGTTTAAAGGAGAATAAATGCATATTTGGGTGTGTATAACACACCTTACCTTTAATTGAGTCTACGTTGAGTGATTTTTTTATGACCTACCTTCAACCAAGAGCATGTTAAGTATATAATCAGTTCATATAATTTAAAATTGAAAGAGTGAGGTTTAGGAGTACACTTATGCATTGATGTAATTGCATTGCCTATTGGCATGTTGTTTTTAAATATGTATCATTATAAGGATCTAAATATATATATATATATATATATATATATATATATATATATATGGAAAGTACATGTATCTAAGGATATAGTGAGATATTGGAAGGCATATGCCCCCAACCTTGGAAAAAAGGTGAGTTTCCACCGAAAAATTGATATTAGCTCAATTGTGTAACCTAATAATACATATAACCTAGTGAGCATGAGTGAAAAAAGTCAACTCATACTTTCAATTTGGTAAGGCTAGATGATACAATTAAGTCCAACTTGAAAAATTGTCAATAGTTAGTGATTTAGTTACCTCAACCCTACCAAAAGTGAACTAACTACTTTAGTATATTGGCTCAATAAAATCCATAAAAATACATCCTATTGGGTGATGATAGTCCCTTAGAGTGTTTTTAAAACTAAAAATAATTTGGATGTTACAATCTTAGGTGCATATTACATAGAATATGTACTTTAGATATGTCTCATGTTAAAACTATGTATAATAATGGTACCAATGTATATAATTATACCAAAACTATGAATATGAATTATATAACTATTCACTTTGGCAAATTCTTAGATAATTAAAGTTTGAATAACATACTTCCAAAGTATGCCATCTCTATATATGGATAAATAAGAAAATTAAAAAAAGTACCAATGTGGACATGTTTCCAAAACATCCCCCCACTAAATTTGGGTGTGTTAAATATTGAATAAGTGTGGATAACATGATTCCAAAGCATTCCCAAATTAAATATGAAATTATGGATGCCAAGAAACCATGCATATATGGCATTCCTCCACTGAATCTAAAAAATATGAATGTGTGTAAACCATGCTTATATGACATGCCCTCACTGAATCTAAAAATATTGAATATGTGGAAGCCATGCCTATATGACATGCCCCTAATAAATATAAAAACTAATATAAGCTCCAATTGTTTAATAAGTATGTAAAACATAATTCCAAAGCAATCCCCCACTAGATATAAATACTATGAATGTGTGGAAGCCATGCCTATATGACATGTCCCCATTGAATTTGAAACATTTGCCAAATGTGGACAACATGCCTCTATGACATTCTCCCATTGATATGTTCCACATTTGAGGTGAGGTAATAATATAAATTGGTGTTTAATTCACCTCAAAAGGATAAGATAAATGTATAATATGTGCATGGAACCATGTAGCATATAAAATAACATGTCTATTCAAATGTAGCATTGAAGCGTATATAACAATGTGATCACATGAAGGCCTAAGATGCATGATAAAGATAATTACATTGTATAGATAGTAAAAATACAAGATTAACACCAAATCAATCACACACAAACAATAACACTAAAAATGTCAAAAGGCAATGGTCTAAGGAGACCACAAACAAGGGGCATGTTCAAATGCTTCACAATCAAAGATACATGACCTAGTCAAATGTCCATAAAAGAAATAATGACATTAAAATTTCCATATGAAAAATAATGACATATTTAAATGTCAAAGGAAGCACAAATAATCATGAGGGATGTAAATAAAAAATCTTGTTGAAAATCTCAAACAAGAAAGATAATAGCAAGGTAGCATAGTCAAGGAAGTGCATAAAGGAGAGCATAAGAAACTAACATAAAAAATATAGTATCTCATAGATCTAATGTGTTAACAAAAAATTTCAAGTTCATATCATATCAAGTACCCTCTAAAATATATAATCATGGATAAATACATGTTTAAGTATATATATGAGTTGAAAACATGATAATGCAGAGTGGCCATAGAATGATATAACCTATAAGTTGTTTTATGTGATTTAGGGGTTTTTATAAGATAATATCATAGAAAATAAAGATTTTTGAAAGGAATGAAAATATTTAAATTTACACAATAATAGAGTTAATAATATATATTTGTCTAAACTATCATGTGAAATAAATATAGTAAGTGCAAAACAAATAAGGGAAAAAGACAACATATCTTATCTAATGTCTTGTTCTAGATGATGACAGTGGTAAAGATTCATTATAGGGCCATGTTGAAGATCTAAATTTCATGCATTCTTGTTTTAACTAATTCTAACCTTCAATTTTTTTAGTTGATCTAGGATAGTAATTTCAATGTTTATATCTATATCTGATGCTAATGACTAGTGAGAAATATACATAGGATTGACCTCAAATTTGGATCAAACCTACATTGCCCCTATGTGACATTTGTTTCTCAACTTATGTTTTCTTGTGTGATAGATATAGATAATATGCAAACCTAGTTTTTTTGTATTATACCTCTTCTAAATTAGTAAAAATGGGTTAGTAACATGATTCAATCTATCCCCAAAGAACCCTAAATTATCTAAGTGTTTCTTATATATCCAATTCTCATAAGAAGGCCTCAAATGCACATGTAGTTCTCCCTCATATGCATGTGTGTGGAATTGTAATAATATGAATATATTTTATTTCTCTTAGTAACCCTTGGTATAAGTGATACAATAATATATTTGGAATTTTTAATGCTTTAGATATTTAAAACAATGTTGTAGTGAAATTTGATAGCTTGAAATATATAATACTTTATTGTTAAAGAGTTATCGTATCAAATTAGAAAATGTTTTAATTAGATGATAGAAATTACATATATAATAACCTTTGAATTTGAATTATAACCTAATGATCTATGAAAATAGAACCATAGGATGGGAAAATAGGGTTAACAAAATGGTTACAATGTGAAAGATATGGAAAAAGATAAAAAGATAAGACTAGATAGTTACATCAATCCTATACAGTAATGTTGATGCTAGTGTATAAGATGAACACAAGTGTCTAGGGGATAACAAATTTTAGAAAATAAGTTAAAAAGGTAGGGGCATATTATACACACTAAATGAAGATAAAAAACATAACATAGATGCCTAATGGGTAGGTAAATCAAGTGAAACAATATGTAACTGAAGAGATCCATGAGAGACCATATCACTAGATGTCTAATTCTTAGTCAAGAGGTATATACATAAAATAATTCTAGTAATATATGTATTTGTACCAAAATTAGTGTTTACATTTCCCCCCTTTAATTTATTAATGCAATAAAAATAATAATTACTAGTTTAAGGAAAATAAAATGCATATCATGGTGTGGATAACACACCTTATCTTTGCTCGAGTTATGCCCTGAATATTTCATTCATTAGACATTAACTGCAACCAAAAATATTATAGAAAAAAATAAATTAATGTATATAATATATATCTAAATAATAATAAAGAGTATCATAAAGATAAATCATGGATATATTACACCTATATATGTGTTGTGTAGCAATTGGGTCTAGAGTGCTAAAAACTAGAGAAGTAGACATGGGAACTTGCAACATCATCCATCCCCTAGCCAAGAAGATGAGTGATATTAAAAGTGGTAAAAGTGTGTTCAACCATGGTGGTGATTTACCTAGAGTAATGAGAGTTTAGAGGTGATCATGCCACCAACCTATAATATGAAGAGTGGTGCTTCATCCATCAAGAGTGTCATTTCTCAACGAGCACAACTTAAGTGTAATATATATATATATATATATATATATCTCAATATAGTGTGAGTGATATAATCAATATCACTCAAAAACATGATGAGACTAGCTTTTTTAATCCTTCCAATCACACCAAAAAGGAAGAACCAACCACTACAGATGGGTAAGGTTCAATATAGTCCATAATGCTCAATCAAAGTATTAGTATGTCAAGGTATCAATACATATAAGTTTTAGAATTTTGAAGTTTTTTTTTGTAATTTTTTAATATTAATAACATGTTGAATATCATATTGACCTTAGATATGCCTCATATTACAACTGTTTATAACAAATGAGACCAATGTATATGATTTTTCAATAACTATGAATTTGGATCATATTATGTGTATGTTTTACCGATTTGGAATTTTTTGTAAGTGTGGAGAACATGCTTAAAAACCATGCCCATATTATTTATAATTTAATTTTAAATTGGAATAATTGCCAATGTGGAATATGTTTTTCAAAACATGCCCCCAATGTAAACTAGAGATGTTGAATAATGAATAGTTGTGGAGAACATGATTCCAAATCATGCCCCCACTATAATCTATAAAGTATGAATGTGTGAAGCTATGTCCATATGGCATTCCACAACTAAATCTAAATCTAATTTAAATACCACATACTAGATGAATATGGAGAAATTTATTCTAAAGCATGCCTTTACTATATTTGAGAACTATGACAGATGCATTTCAATTGTGTAGAATATATTTATAAACATGCCTCTACTAAAATGCTTTTCATTTTTGGAGTAGATAATATAGTGAGTAATGGTGGTATCCTTCTAAAAGGAATAATAGAGATTTTCTTTTTAACTTTCAACTTGGTAATATGTTGGTAATGTTGTAGCCAAAAATTTATAATATTATTTTTAGTACTATCTAGAATGCCATAGGAAATATTTGTAGTAAACTTTTAGGTGATTTTTGATAATTATTAAAATTATATTAGTTTTATATAACATGGAAGGGATCATTGTCTATATCCTAATACAACTTGCAGTTTTGATATGGATAATAAGGGTTCAAGATATGGTCCTTTGAAGTTAAGCTCAAGTTATATATTAGGTGGGTTAGATTATAATTTTGAAATAATTTGCATTTTAAACCTTTTTGAATTTTGAGCTTTGAGCCTAGAGATAAAAAATGCCACATGAGAGATATACTCATCCTTTGCATCTTGATATGTTTTAGAGTGCCTTATCTAGCCAAGACATTTTCAAGATGGTAAGTAATTGTTTGGCAATTTATTAATACTTTTAATTTTTTGAAACTTTGCATTTGAGCCTGATTTTTCAAAAAGAATTAGGCTATAGCATGCTTGCATTGGAATCTTATATGCTTGCATCAAGATGATGATAAAACATTAATTTCTAATGGATCTAGTTTTTGTGCATGCTAACATCTAATGCTAACATCTTTGTCATTTTTTATTAATTGATTTGGTATTATTTTAGTTTATTAAAAAATGTGATCACTAATGAGTTTTTATTGTTATGTTCTTGGTTGTAGAAGGATGTGCATATTTTAGAGTTTTGGCATGGCCAAAACTATTTTACTTTGGTGGATCTAGGTTTATATGTGATTGATTTTATTGTAATTGATTAAGTATGATTGGGGCATGTGTACCACTTGAGAAAAATATCGTATGACATCCACCTCTTGACCACTCTAGTGGATATGTGGAACTTGAATAATTGTAAATTATAGTTCCATATAGGTGAGATGATTATCATCCTAGAGGATGTATACCAGATATTTTGGCTACTAGTCAGGGGTGATATGGTGTAAGTTACTAGTGATAGGAGTCATGACTATATTTACTAGTCACATGTATACTTTATTAGTTAGAGGGATCTTAGGCCCGATATCAGTAATATGATTTAGCTTGATAACATTATTAATGGTTATGTTTCATGACTATGGAATTTTATTTATGTATTTTTAGCATCATTTATAGTTATAGAGGGTAGGATAGTTGGGATTTATTATTGTATATACCATGTGACTTGTCATATTGAGTTGGATAGGACCAAATGTCCTAATATTATACTATGTTAGCCCACTTATATATATATTTGTATAGTTTTACACTAGAGAGCCATGGTGGTAGGATTAGTATAACTTTGTTACATGTTTGGGCATATGAGAATATTATACTAGTGAAACTAGTTGGTGGTCTGCTTTTTAGATGGTCTCATCCATAGGTGTTTATTGAGTGTTGGGTATTCCCTCATGATAGACTTCATAACATGATGTAATAATAGAATATGTTGGATAAGATTACTCCTAATTATATTGTGTGGAGTCCTTATAGGATTTTTGCTAGGTGGCTAGAGGATGGGCACAAGTTATAGAGAGTTCATCTTAGCATTTGGTTGATTGATCAATTTCTTAGAGTGTATGTGTTATTTTAGTATGATCAAGTGACATGGTAGTTTGGGATAAATTTGGTTGTGCCATTGATATAATATCCATGGAATTTAATAGTATAAAGTGAGCACATACCATGTGATACACTGACACTCACTACCATATATTTATCCCCATGCCTCAGTGATGAAAGAGACCCCATGGTTCCCCTATAAATAAGAAATCATTTGGGTTGTAATGATGGGTATTTGTAATGGTGGGATAGGGATTGATGGCCTTTGTAGTTATAAATTTTAGTTGCATCTCTAAGTGGCATCCCTACAACACAAAGTGGTGGTGGAGAGATAAGTGGTGATGGAGGAGATGATGCTCCTATAGGACCATCACTGGTTGATGAGGTATATATTATAACCACATATGAGTATCTTAGATTTGAGTTTTCTTATTGGATATATGTTATAAATGTATTAGGTTTTTACATATGCTACAAACTAGTGTATTATTTGAAATGTGTGTAGGTAAGTAGGATTGGTCAAGCATGGTATTTGAAGTGTGATCATAGATGTAGTTGGTGACTAATTTATACATATATTTTTTCATATTATTGGTTCACATACACCATTATTTTATCTATTTGTGATAATTGTGACAACATAGCATATGATAGCCACATAACATGAGGAGTTACACATATAGCTAGATAGATGATACATCCTAGAGTGGAATTCCACTGAGATCATGGAAAAAATAATTAGTGCCATGATTCTTTGAGATGAAATCATGAGGAGAAAATGTGGTGGTTAGGTCCTTTCTATGAGAGAGTATGTGTGCTTTCATGTGCATAGATCCCATAATTTGATCTTGGTGCATCTACCTTTAGAGGTGTTAGATTTATGGACATCGATAGTGATGAAGAGTATACCACAAGGTATATTCCCCCTACTTATGATTGATATGATTATTTATTAATTTTTTTATTAGTTTATACATATGACATTTTTCACATGGACTTGATTTGGTATATGATATATTTATGCTACTTTATTCTCTGTTGATCATTATATAACTTTTTAATTATATTTAAATTTCATGGTATATGTTGTGGATATGGTAAAAGGTTTCAAAAAATATTTAAATTTAATTAACTAATTGCATAATGTGAATTTGAAAGTAATCATTATATGTAATATAACCTTGTATGAAATAAGAATACTTTATTTTAATTATCATGTCGTAAAGTAACTATCAATTTTTGTTCTATAATTTACTCTACTAGAATAATAGGCATAACTAGTGATTATATGGGTACCTATTTAGTAACCCAGAACTAATGTGTAGGTACATCCCATCCATATGCACATCTATCCAAGACATGATCAACCAATTATTTCTTAATATGATTAGTTTGAGAGCGATCAACCCTATTAGAGAGCACATTAGGATAAGGACTTCTACTAGTAAGCTTCTTATACAAGGGTCAATGGACTATGTTTTCCTTATAATTATTAGCATGGGAGGGATTGAACTTATTATACATGCATATAAAATAAGTATGTGAATGCATTCTATATACCTCTTTTTTAAATGCAATAATTCCCTGATGTACTAATTATGTAAGCTTGTTCTCAAGAGTGAAACACTCATTATCTTGATGGCCATTAATGACATACTAAGTGCAAAAGTAATTCCCTTTTACCTTATAAAATATATGATGTGGGTAGCGTAAATCGATATTGAATCTGATAAATTCTCTATCTAACACAATTTTTAATATATCATGTGGACTATCTCAATACTAGTCAAATTGAAGAGGCTGGTATTTGGTGGTGTTATTTTATCTATGGGAGGTTCTTAAGAAACATGTTCTTTTCATTTTTTTAATAATTTAATTATTGGGACTTTTATATGTACTATTGGTTCTATACAAAATTTTGAATTGGTTCATGATCCTTTGTAACTTGTTAAGGTACCCTTTAGATATGAGTCTTAACATGCTTGGTTGGTGATAGAAAAATAGGTAACTAAGTTTGTGTATTGGTTAGAACATATGCATATTTATGCACATCCAAATATAAAGTCTCCAATAAAGCAAAAGTATTGTGAAATTATATCTCTCTAAGTGGAGAAATAATACCCATACTAAATATAAATTACATTTCCAAATCCAAGGGTGTAAATTTTTAGGAATTTAAATCATCCTTAAATCGAATAATATAGTTTATAATATTCATTCTCATTTTGGATCAACATTTACAAATTTTCTAATGGTAACTTAGGTAAGGTAAATTAGTGAAAATGTGATAATAAAAACTCTTAAAGGTTATTTTAAGTATATAAGGAACCATATGGAAAGCTGTAAAACTAATCAAGATCCTCTTTTGTTAAAGTTTTATGAAAATATTTTAATAACAAGGTTTTGTTTTGGTCCCAGTGTCCAAAGGAATGTATATATTTTTAAAAATTAATAGAAGGATCCCATTGAACATTGAATAAATATAAATTAGGCATGATAAATATTTTAGGATAAAGGTATTCAAATATATGTCAATTAATAGGTTGTTTGTATAATGTATTCTCCTCAAAATAGCCTCATGAGAAGAAACTTGTAACATCAAATCCATGACTTACTATTAAAAATCTACCATGGTGGTAATAATTGATAAAATATCATTATGATATGTTTAATTTTGTGTTATATGTTTTAAAATACCATTGACATGAAGCATAGGGATGGTGGGATTTGTATCAGTCCCAAGACTAGAATCATCACATGGGTTTGTAATATTTAGTTAAGGAGTACCCATGGTTAAATAGGCAAGTATGTCCTAATGTATATCATGAAGTCTAACACCATTTTCATTAAAATAATATAATTCACTTATAATTTGGTTGATTTCAATAGGAATTGGTGAAATAATTTCACTTATACACGTTTTCTCTTGTTTAGCCAAAAATGCAAAAGCAGGAGAAAATGGTACATCTAGAACTTTATTTATAATATCATGCATGAGCGGATGTAATTATCACTTTCATTTATACTAAATAAATGAAGATATAATGGAATGATACTTTTAATTTTATTGTATTAATATGACTTAGTCTTTAAGTGAGATACATCAAGTGGATTTTGAACTTTTTATGTGTCTTTAGACAATTCAAGTTTTGTACATGTCCTTTGGCTTTTCATTGGCACTCTCATTTTTCATTAAAGCAAGAAAGATTGAGAGATAATAAAATTATATTTATTATTACGTACTATATGGTAAGAATAGTCTAGGTTAGGTGTGTTTTAATTATGCAAAGAATACATGAGATTTTAAACACTAGTATTATTTGGAGGTGAAGACACACATTTGATTTCATCAATATTTGTATTATGAGAGATAAAGGATAAAAATTCAAAAACATTTATATGTGCATCATTGGAAGGGAAATAAGAACATTCAAGTTTTTCAACATTTATATCATTGGAAAGGGAAGAAGAATAGTCAACATTTGTATTATTGGAAAGGTAAGAAGAACATTAAACATCCTTAACTTTATCAACACTAGAAAGGGGAGTTTCACACTGAATTTTTGAGATAACTAAAGAAGGTGGAGATGAAATAATTGGATTGTCAACATTAGGAATAGTATAATTTTTCATGCTTATTGGTTCTTCAAACTCTTCATTATTTAAAATCAAAGGAGGAATAAAATTATGTTCAACATAGCCAAGGGAAAGATCATTACATTCATGTCCATGAGAATAAATATCATTATCATTATCTTAGTAATTTGAATTTGCATCATGTATTCTTTCATTGTCATAGTTATAAGGAAGGGTATGGGTTTAATCCCATTTTTGATGTTCCATAAGATCCTCATATGAAATACATTAAGCATCAGGTATGTAAAAAAATATTAAAAGTATGGGGATTTTTTGATTGAGGGTTCTTTGGATGAGTTAGGGAATCCATCAAGAGGTGAGATTTTAAGAAAATTTTATAAGGTACCAATAAGAGAGACAAAATAATAAGAATGGTTAACATTCTTAAATGAGGCCTACATAAGCACAAATTATATCTAAAAACTAAAATATAGAAATATGAAATGGAATTTAATCAAAGGTACAAACCCTAATATAGAAAGTAGGTTTTGGTTCAATAATCATAGGTCATGTTAACCAAATATTTTATGTGCTTTAGGGGGTTTAAAATAAAATACCATAGCAAATAAATTTAGTGTAAAGGAATGAAAATATTTATATTTACATTAAAATACATTCAATAATATATTTTTTTTTAACCTACCATGTGCACTAAATATAATAAGTAAAAAAAAACTAAGGGATAAAAAGAGTGTATCTTATCTATTATTTTGTTTTGGATCATGAAAATTGTCATGAGTCATTATAGGTCGATGTTCAAGATATGGATTTCATTCATTCTATGTTTTGATTATTTATAACATCCAGATAGTTACATTGATCTAGAATAGTAATGTTCATATTTAGGTTCATATTCAATGCTAATATCCAATGAGAAATATACATAGGATTGACCTCAAATTTGGATCAGACATGCAACGCCCCCTATGTAACCTTTTTATGTCTCAAATTATATTTGTCTATATGCAAGATATAGATAATATGAAATCCTAGTTCATTTGAATTATACCTCTTACAACTTAGTGAAAAGGGATTAGTAACATGAGTTGAGCTAACCCTAGCTAAATTGCTATTACTAAGTGCTACCTACATAGCCAATGCTCCTATGAGGGCCTTAGACTTGAATGTAGTTCTCCCTCCTATGCATGTTTATGTAATTTTAAAAATATGACTATATGATATTTCATTTATTAACCCTTGGTATAAGTGATTCAATAGTATATTTAACCTTTTAAATGATTTAGATATTTAAAATAATGTTGTAGTGGAATTTGATAGCTTGAAATAGATAATGATTTCTTATTATAGATTTGCCTTATTAAAATAAAAGTTGTGTTAATTAGACCATATCCTTTGTATATATAATAACCTTTTGAATTTGATATAATTTAATGATCTATGAAAATATGTCCATAGGATGGATAAAGAGGGATAAAAAAATTGTCACAATTTGAAAGATACAAAAAATACAAAAAGATAATATTGGACAATTGCATCGATCCTGGACACTAACACTAACACTACTGTCTAGGATGAATACAAGTTTCTAAGGGATAAAAACATTTATAATAAAATCATAATAAGTAGTGGTCTCTAGTATATATTAAATGAAGATAAAAAACATATCACACAGGCCCAAGGCGTAGGTAAATCAATTGAAATAAGATGGAATCAAAGAGGTCCATGAGATACCACATCACTAGATGTATAATTATTAGTCAAAGGTTATATACATATAATAATACTAGTAATATACATAGTTATACCAAAATGGGTGTCTAAATAAGTATTATTATTATAGAGGTGGGTTCCCCCAATGTCCAGATGACACGAGTAAAGGAAAGGCCAAACATCTAAAATAGCAATAAATAGTTTTCCTATATATGCCTATATCACACTTAAAAAATAATGACACACATGTGTATGCCACTCATTAACATAGAACTAACACATACATTCCAAGGAGCCAATAGAGTATGTAGGTGTTTAAATTTTTTTTTGAATTTTTTGAATGTTTTTTTATTTTTATTTTTTTGGTTTTTTGGAATTTTTAAAAAGGCAAAAACTATCCTATGATACCATCCAAAAAGTGGCCATATATATCTACTCATTGTGAACCTATTGTAATGATCTAGTGACACTGCCTAAGAGTATGTATAGGTTTAATATATGTCAATATATTATTTGTGATGTTTTACATATGTATAATAGGATTCTATGGTTGTGGAGGGATAGGAGTAGTAATTTTTCATGGGACCCATATCTATCTGATCTTTAGTTTCTTTTGAATAATAATACTATAAACATGTTTAAGTGATCTAGATGTCTAAATGTGGTGTGTAATATAAGATTATTATTTTTTTGAATCTAATGTATTTCTATAATGTAATGGTCTCTCAAATATTGTTCATCCATTAAAGGGGATTTCCTATTGCTTACCCTTTTGTGGTAGATTAACCTTAGTAGGTTTGATAGTTAGCTACCTATGTATATGTTTTTAGTATTGATGAGGATACTCATATTGAGTTATGGAAAATATAATTACCTGATCGGTATGAATATATACAAACATACCCATGCATTATAGAAGTTACTACTCAAAGTGTATAGATCCAAGGTCTTTCCAATAACATATCAAATATTCTTGTGGAAGGTAGTAACCACATGTGCAGGATTGACCTATAAAGTTAGGTCAATATCATAAATAATTGAGGGTTTTGAATTTGTGTAGGATTGAAAATCAGATTTGTATCTCACTCAAAATGAATCTATGTATCAATAAAACAATCCCATTATTACTAGTTGTCAAACTAGTTATTTTGTCATTAGAATTACTGACCAAAACTATCCTAAATAGCTTCAAACTTAAAAATATTTAATTTTTGGTATAAAAATATATATAACTACAAAAATATTATATATTAATGATATCATAATCTTATAATTTTAAATTTTTCACTCCACACACCATTTCTTATTATTTCACAAAAGAGGATCAATACAAATATATAGAAAGTCTTCACAACTTGAAGATTCCTAACATGTAAGACAATAATCACACAAACTTTATTTATTGACCTCTAACATATTTTGTCCTATACATAATTACCATCTTATATTCCACTTAATTTAGGACAAAATAATAGTGGAGAGAGTGGTACAAATAGTAAGGTCCACTAGAAAATGTTTGTAATAGTAAACCCAACTAAGAATGTGCACACACATTTGTTCCCAGTAAGTGCAACACAAAGGGTCCCAAGTGGGGGAATGAATTCATCCCATATATGAATATTTGATTGACATAAGTTAAATCCAACTAGAAAACAAATAAGATATCCAACTAGAATATTCCTTGCATCATCCACATGACTCCACATACATACACTAACTTTAATTAGCTAGTACCCATTTACATTACAACACTAACACTAATTAAGACCATAATTAAATAATATTATAAAACACATAAAAACTAAAATATAATAATTATAAATATATAACTCAAGTTCTCATACTGGCATCATACTCAACATTTCCCCCTTTAATGCAAAGAGGAGAAATGTCTAAATTTTCCTTAAGTCTTCCGTGAATATCCTTGAAAAATCCCTTGGTAAAAATATCAGCTAATTGATCTTAAATTCTCACATACTCAATAATAAATTGTTTATCATTGACCAAGTATCTGAAAAAATGATGTTTGAGTTCAATATCATTGGTTCTAGCATGAAAAACTAGATTTTTGGACAAATGTATTGCCCCATTATTGTCCCAAAATATTTGTGTTGGCTTAAGTTGAGCCCTCTAAAATCATCTAAGAGTATTATTATCCATAATACTTATGTGAAATATGATTTAAGGTTTGTATATTTATATTTATTAGAATATAATGCATCTATAGCCTATTTCTTTGAAGACTAAGAAACTAACCCACTTTCCAGTGTGAAATAATAACCTGAAGTTGACTCCTTGTCATCAAGAGATTCTCCCCAATTTGAATATATTTATCCAATGAGACATAAATACATTTATGGTCTAGAATTCATACCATGATTATAATTACCTCTTACATATTTAAAAGTTCTCTTAACTTCTTACAAATGCTTGAGTGATGGTTTTCTCATAAATCTAAAAACTTATGAGACCCCATAACTAATATCAGGTCTTGCCATAATGAGATGCATAAAACCTCATACAATGATTATAAAATTATTATAATTATCTAAATAAATTCCATCCTCCTTCATAATATTTTATCCACTTGTAATTGGAGTGTTTATAGGATTTTAATCTTGAAGATTGTACTTCTTTGGCATGTCTTGGGCATACTTAGCTTGAAAAATGACAACTTATTATTTATTTTTATGGAATTCCATACTGATTTATAGGCATATTTGTAGAATTATCAAATAAATGCTAAACCCAATTGGTCAGAAATAATTACTTGATTTGGTTTACAAGGTTCTATCTCCAAATAAATTTCCCTTTTCTTTGTGAACTTAATAACTTCCTTCAAAATTGGATCTACCTATTTTAACCTTATAATAATTATTTATGGAAATAATATCTTTCATGAAACTAATATTTTTCATCTATCTCATTCCATTCTTTATCCTTACAAACTTTCTTGCATGCATCCACTAGTTCCTTGTTAGGCTATTTACCCTTGGGTCTCAAATACCAACCTTTGATATAGGTATTGAGGAATATATATCCCTAAATACATGTTTTAATATAATATTAACCAATATATATTATTCTTCCTTGACTCTTGTCTCTTACCCTGCCACTTGACTCTACAACACTAGGTCACAATGGGCTACTTTGATTAGTAGCCTTTCTTTCCTAGTCATGCCTTATTTGAGAAAGATTAAAACTTTAATGAAGATATAAATACACTTAAGAATAGAATTTTTCTTCCCTTAACTCATAAATAATTTTAAGAACCAACCTCTTTATCCAATCTCCCTTACTTTCACTAGAAGAGACCTATTTAGGACTCTAGGTCCCCTTAGGAAACATTGTCAATAGTTTCTATACGGATCAAGACTGTACCATACCAAAACCCATAAAATATCCTTAAACATGTCAACACCATTAAAATTACAAAGTTTCACCCTTTTTTATTTGTGTAAACTGTTCAAATTAGCCAAGCCCTAGTTTATGGTTTCCTTGCCTACACACAGGCCCGAGAAGGAACAAATGGTCATATATTTTGATGCAAATGCTTTAAAATGGTTTTAATACCTATTATAAGTCTATTTAAACCTTGATATACTTTATCAATAGATAGGAGAACTTAACCACTCCCTTTAAGTCATTCTTGCACTTAAAACATAATATTATGTACCATCTAACATGACTATGTGAGTCTACAGGGGGTCATTTCTTCTTCACTGGGGTATCCAAACTCTATATAAGATAATATTACCTCATAAAATTATTTATATGCATGTAAAATTTATTAAATAAACCTCCAATCTTGTTAAATGAACACACTCCCCTTGTACATTTCACTCTAAAATATGGTACTTGACTATGAGATATGGTTTTTATAAGATAATGTTTGATTTCATCCAAAGAAACAATGTAATCTTGTTATCAGATTTACCTTCCAAGACTTTACCTATCTAGATACCATCCTAATTTAAAAATCATTCTTTTCTTTGAGTATATCCTCTCCAACATGTTTATATGGAATAAACAGAGCGTACATTACATATGTAGGCTTTTCATTGAGCTATAGATGCTTAAGGGGTGGAATCACTTTCCAATAGTAACTGTCAAAACCGTAACCCTTTATATAATCATGATAACCTTTAGTCTATTCCATTTCCATGTAATTATGGTGTTTCAAATTTTCTCTTTGATTTAGGCATGTATATAAGTGTTTCTTAATTACAAACAAAGTACTTACTTTATTGGTTATAGTTTGTCATTCCATCATCAAAATTGGATTCATGTTTGCCTATGTATCCTTTTATTGAAATATAAACTCATTCATAACATTATCACTTGGAATACCCCTAAATACTTATATTCATGTTCACATACCTTATTCTTTGGAACTTACATGCATATAACAGGGTCTATAGACAAATTCTCCTTCCTCTTGATTATGTAATTATTCACTCACCACCCTTAATCAATTTGATATTTAATAAGGGTCAAAATATCTTCAAGTTATCCTATCAATTCTCTTTTTATACCTGCAAAAATCATTTCCCAATCCATCTTAATCTTGTCTAAAACACACACTATTCAATTATAAACTTATATCAAAATTAATTACAATATAACTTTAGCATCCAAGGATATAAAATAAATATAAGAGTTAATGATAATACAACACTACACCATATATTTTACACACAAAACTATTTAGTCGTTATTCATTTGAACATTAGATATACAATATAATCCATGAAATATTGGTTCATCTTTCTTGTGATGGTTTTCTATTTCCTCTCCTTATCTAACCCTCCTCACCTTATCCATAGATATATATATCCTCTAACACATCTCCTCTCTATCAAAACTCATTTATCATTTCTCTTTACACCAACTTCAATGTTGGTTAATAAAGTAGTCACAAAACAACTTCGTAACTTGTCAACCCAATGCATGTGTGAGTGGTTACTTTACAAAAAAAAACTTGACTTCCAACTTATGACCACAACACATATGATTTATAAAAATTATTAAAACACAACCTTGTCCTATTGAACCTTTATTCACTTGTTTATCCTCTTTAGATCATGTTTAATCCCTCTTAGGCTCTTCGAAGCATTTGAATTTTAAAATTTTAGGTTTTGGAGGGGAAACTCCTAGAAGCCCTTTAACATAACTATATGACTTGAAATGGACACTAAATACACAAATGACCCTCATAAGGTTCCTTAGACACTTTGACACTCAACTTTGATTCAATTTGACCTCTTATTGACCATAACACAAAATTGTCAACTTTTGTTTGATGCTCTTCCATCGTATTCCCTAGGAAGGAGAAAAACTTGAGCCTCCAAATTTATTTCTTGTCTTCCAATTTTTCATTTTAGGATCCATCATACTTGGTTGATTTTTTTCATCCTTTCTTATTCCCTTATCTTTTCTAAATGCTTACATTTCTTCCTTGTATCTTTGTCTAATCTTTGTGTCCATACATATTCTAATTTTATAAAGTGTTCCAACTATTATAAACTCTTGTTTGCTAAATGTTTCATATTTTCCAAGTCATCTTGCTCTCCATCATACTCAACTACAATAAAATGGTACCTATTCCTCTTTCTTATGCTTCTTTGATACCTTGTTTCTGATTTAACATTTTTGAGAATAATGGAGTTTTATTCCTATTTTAGTTAAGGGTATAGATTAATAAATCAAAAAATAATATTAAAATAATTACAATATTGATTTATATTTTTTACCTTTCTAATGATAATAAATAAGGGAAAAATATGACTTAGTTTGAAATAGGGTTATACAGATGATACAAGGTCTGATACTGAATGTGCAAGACTGAGATAGTGTCATAAATCATAATTTGGAATTTTTTTGGTGAAAGGATAAGACCACTAAAAAAATGACACTTTGAGGTCTAATGCCATTGTCCACTTCTACTGCTATTGTCCAAAATAGTCACAAAGACCTGAAACATTATATGTTTTTGTGTTATTTTGGTTTGAGCCTATCTATGACATATTTAGTGCTAAATGTTGATGGAGCTTGTTGTAGAGATGATTTAATATTCAAACCCTGAACCTCCATCATGATTAATAAAATGAGATTCTAATCACTTGAAAAATGGGGGTTAGTGTGTGTAAGATGCACTGAACATGTGATCTATACCCCTCATATGGGCATGTTGCCTACATACCAATAATCTGAAGAGGGATCAAGCCATATGTAGTTCTCCCACCTAATTTACTTTGTACAATAGTGTGATTCATATGTAAAAATGCTAAATTAAGAGTACTTTGATGTCGTTAGGGCTTGATATGAGAGTTTGAATATGTTTACAGCTATGTTGGGTGACTGTATGAAGAGAATAGGAAAATTTACCTTATTAGTTTGCTTGTACTCTTGCTTTCTTTGTAATATTTGTCAACTCCATTATAAAGTAACTTTGAATAGGATTTGATAGTGAATCATTGGCCATGGTTTAGATGTATTTTCACTAGGATAACATAATTAAGGATAGGAATTAGATGAAAATGACCATTTGGGTTTAAAATGTAATTGGATAGGGGTGCCAAAAATGGGACACCCTAGGGTTCGATGTTATAGTAAAAATATGGTGCTCCTTTAATATAAGATTGAGACCTAAGGGATAATAATTAGCCTTAGAAATATTGCTTGGCTGAGGTGGAATGACCATTTGAAAGGCTATGGATGACTAGCAATGAGTGAAAAGGTGTGTTGAATGGTCATAATAACATGCAAAAAGGACAAATGGATTGGGTGTCATAAGCCACACTCAAACTACCAATTTAGACATTTTTTACAACTACATTTGTCCCCCCTTTTTCTAGTGATGTATTAAAGCAAAATACTAGGATAAAGGAAAATTATAAAAGTGTAATTCGACTTACCTATAAGGGTGAATCCCATGAAGATGTGTGATACTGAGTGTGCATAGAGAGAGCACATCATAAAGCATTAATCTACAAGAGAAAATAAATAGTAGATAATTTATTACTAGACACACTATGTTTAAAATAAGAATGTAAAAAAACTTGGGTAAAAGAGAGAGAAAGAGAAAGGAATGAATACACCTCACTAGGTGCATGAACTAATGTAAAACCTATTATAATTTTGGGTGATGTTTGATTGATACTGTGTATGTGTTGAAGCAAAAGTAATATCATGAATGGAGTTGAGTGCTCAATTTCTTGAGGGTGGCTCAAGAATATAAAGGATGGCCCTTTGGATCTATCATCACCCACTAATTAAATCTATGTGATCATGCATGTGTTAATCGATGTTTGGACTATGTGTCCAATCCCTCTAAGTAGGTGGCTCAAGAATACAAAATCTAGCTTGTCATTTTGCTCCATCGTCACCGACTAAGTAAAGATATGAAATGATACTGGTATAAATGTGTGTTATATGAGATGGCTCCTAAATCTCATGAATAGTTTTTAATCTGATAATATGGCATGGATAGATGAATGTGTGTTGAGAACTAGGCAAATCTTGGCCACTCTAAAAGGTAGAGATTAGGCTTGCATGCAAGCCACTCCAAAACTAAAAACTAAGCTTATATGAAATCCACTCTAAAATTATTCCAACCACCTGTAAATAGAATAAGGCACACAACTACTAAAAATACTTGGGTAATATAATGAATTGGAAAGAAAAGAAGTCAAATATTCCCCTCACATTACCCCTAATAACGAGTATCTATAACATGGATTCTAATATGGAAATTGTATCAACTTCCTAATCTAAAAATAAAAGTGAGAGTCGTCATGCCATGCATGGTGCCCCTTATATCTAGATAATCTAAGTAAAATTATATTAAAACTACTCAATTTGAACTATATTATAGCTAACAAAACTGTAATTGGTCTTAACTTTTAATCTATTTCTATAAAATATGATTTTTATACTATTTGGATAGGAACATCAAAAACAAGATACTTTATTGTCTGATGTTGTTGTCCAAGTATGGCACTCTTATCTATTATTTTTTCTAATCACTATTCTATATTCTTCACTTTCCTTCTAATATGCTCTACCTAGTTTGAAATCTAAATACTGTTTAAGTGTTGTAAAAATTGATTTTAACCTATTAGAAGGATCTGATCTCTATGACAAAACACTACTTGTTTCCCCCTCTTCTAAGGGTAACAATGAAGACCCTACATTTATTTACCTCAAAATAAAGATCATTGCAAGTGTGTTATACTGATAAATACATGATATATAAATGATAATTGAAAAGATGTCTCAATATATAACATAGTTTGTATTGGAGATTATTAGATCAACAAGAGTATGACTAGAATGATGTAAAAATGTAATAGCATGTGCAATATACTAAACTAAAAGTGGAAATATAGTTAGTTGTTAGTTTTCCAGGAGGGATGGAGCATGATATCCATTATGTTATCCAAGAAAGAAATAATAATGCATGATGTGTATCATGGCATTACAAACCACTAAGAAGAAAACAAGCAAACAAGCATGCAAGGCAAGAAAAAATAAGCATACAAAAGTGGCCAAGGGGTCAATCAAACAAGGGACATGGGCACATATCACTCAAATTGGGAAAGAAATCATATAAGTTATGTTCAAATGCCCACATACACATATAATTGAAAACAAGCAAGGTTGGTACATGGGCCACAAGTGCATAAAAGAGTACAAGCAAAGAACATTGGCAAATGTCTTAAGGCATAAGCATTAGACAAAATAAGAAACGAGAAATGTAATCACATTTAAATAATCAAAGCAAGAGAGGAAGGCATGTAAATGTTGGAAATACTATTGTATCTAACTTATCCAAGCAAGAAGTGAAAGTATGTAAAACATGGAATATAAGACTAGGTAGATACTAAGAAATACATAAGTGTTATATACTAGTGAGTGTGGATAGAATAATCTATGTAGGCTAGTAATTAATTTACATCAACATGATAACTGGAGTGTGTGATGTAGGAATGACATAACTTGGATGGTGTAGTCATGTAAAAGATGCCATCAATGGGTAGATATGTTGATGTATATCTCGAATGTAGAAGTAGGATGCCCCCTTAACGGGTAGAGTGAATCAATCAAGGATATGGGTGTCACTATGCACACTCAAATAAGATCAAGTAAATCTTGGTAATGCATATAAATTGATAAACAATAGTATAAAACAACAAAATGTAAGTCTAGAATGATAGAAGAAATGTAAAGCATGGATAATGCATATACTTAAAATGTTTTTTGTGTTTTGAGTTATTTGAATGTTTTTTTATTTTGAAAATTTGTATTGTTTTTGGTATTTTGGAATAACCTATATATAATAAATCAAAAGGAAACTATGTAGAAGAAATCAAAAAGAAGCTATATACAAGAAAGATTGAGAAGATACGATCCTAATCGATGAGTCCCATAAGAAACTCCCTATCATGGTGTCCTATATCAAGTAGAGGGATCATGCATGATCATGAATCATGATGGAAGGGATGAGATTGTGACTTTGAAAGTTATGTATGCTATAAATTATCTAAAATATCTATAGTAGAAACCAATTGTGGGGTCCTCTTATAAATATAAGAAATAGATACAACTATGGGGATCTTAGGGACCCATCTAGTAGTAGAAGAAGTTATCTAAACATGTGATCTATGTGTAGATGCATGATACCTCAATGATAATACCCTAGGTGTGAACAATATAGCTAAAAACTATATAGAGTATTAAAACTATCACTAATATAGTGGTCACTCTAAGAGAGGCCTCTATGGAAGTGTATGAACTCTCTATGTTGATGAGGGAGGCCTTGACTATGTCTAAATATCAATTGGAGAAAGAACTATAACTAGTAGAGTAGTTGAAATTAGTAACTATAAAGTAGGAAATGGATTTGAAGTGGGGAGTGGTAACTCATACAAAACACCACCAACTTGTAAGAACCTGATTAACATGAATGAATTTCATACATGTGTGAACTGTAGAAGGTACTACATGTAATTTCTAAATCCATGGTCAACCAAGCAACATATCAAAGACTCCTACACTAAGAAAAATAGTAAATGGGGTGGGCACATGTGTTGGACCAACTTGTAGAATAATTACAATCTTACCCAATGAACTATGTATGTGCCCACTAAATCCACTGATAATTATGTCTATCAGGGTAATATCCTACTTTGAAATTTAAAATTCTTTAGTAATGTTGTAGTACACATGTTCACACTAGATTCATTATCTATCAGAACACTATGAATAAAATGACCCTTAATGTAAGATCTAATAAAGAGTGTATGGTAATTGAAATCATCCTCAACTATCTCCTACTCTAAGAAAGAGATCAAAGATCTAGTTGGAACTCTAGAATTATACACACCAATCATGTTTCTCAAAGGATGTGACTCAAGTAAAGGTCCTTGATATATAGGTGGTAGAGGATGTGCATGATATGCATGGTGAACACCTGATGTGTCCCTTATCTCTTATTTATAATGTTTTTGGAAAGGATATAATAAAATTTTCAAATCTTTGTCCTATGTTTGCTTTGCCTGAGGAGGCTTAAATGGAGTGCCAAGATCAATAAGGTTTCCATCTATCATGTATTGTATCTTGTGTTTTAAATATATGAATCTATTTGTAGTGTGGCCTAGTATCCTATGAAAATCAAAAAAATAATTCTAAACATATCCACATGGAAGAGGCTTTGTTGTATCAACTTCCTAAATAAGAGGGAGATATATGATATTGTATTTCCATAGTTGTTATAAGACTATAGCTACATATACTGGTAGATTGGTAAAGGCTCACTAAGGAGGAGATGATAGAACCACTTACTGAGGGGGCTATGAAGCTACATTAATTATGAGTTGATTTTGACTTTTGCTATCATTGACCTTTACTTTTTATGGAACTTTGTTGTTACTCTTGTTTATTATTTTTGATACACTTGTGTACTTATGTCTTCACATTGAAATTAATTTGACTTCCCTTTCCTTTAGTGTATAACATAACTTAGTGAAGGAAGAGAACATTTTGAAAATTATTAACTCATGTAAATTTGGTATAAGACTCTATTTGAAGAGGCCCTATAATTCTTGATCAGCCATGGGGCTAGTCATTTTAGCCAAGATTGTCTTATATCTAAGAAAATAATCTATGAGATGCTCATTTGACCTTTGTTTTTATTATGTAACTTGGGCATAAGTAACCTTGTCACCTATTTCAATACTAAAATGATCTATAAACATTTCATTTAAAGGATTGAATGCATTGATCGACTGATTTAATATATTATAAAACCATTGTAAAGCATAATCCTTTAAACTTCATTGAAATAACTTGGTTAGTAACCAGTCATTTGGCACATAGTTCAATCACACTATATTGAAAAATCTCATGTGTGTCTCTAGATAACCCTTTCCATCATATAGAGTGAGCTTGGGTTCAACAAAACCTAGTGTCAAGGGTGTAGAAGTAATATGACGTACCAATAGTGTATGAAGTAAAGTGAAAGAATCCAAAGCCTATGTTTGTCTAGAGGCACCTTAATCAGGATGTAGCACCTTATATTGAAGAGATTTTATCTCTTGCACAAGGTTAGCCACATTGAGAGACAAATATATACTAGACGTAATTGGTGGTGCCTCATAGGATAGTTGGGATGCTATAGGGGGTTGTTGAGAAATAGTTGTCCCCATAGTGTCATTTATAGCTAGTTGTTTTGAAGTTTGAAATGACTGACTATTGTTTGTTTTTTTTGTTCTTCCTTTATTATTTTAATCACATCATCTTATATATCAATATGTTTAGTTAAAATTTCTTGAAGTTCCCTCTTATCAGTTTCATCAAAATCAATATATTGGGCCATTGTTAAAGTAGGAAAACAAATTGAATTTTTTTCAATAAGTTTTAATAATAAAAATGTGATGGAAGGAAACTAATAAATAAATGTAATGTAATGTTATAAAAACATCAAACTAAAATATGCATAAAATTGATACAAAGCTCACAAACATGTAAGGTGATACCTCAATAATAAATGGACCTAGTAAATTCAACTAGGGTTTGAAATAAATGATTTTTTAAATTACTAAGGTAAATTTAAAAATTAAATGTGAAATTATGATTTAAATATGTAGGAAAAAAATTGGAAAAATTAGAAAGGAATTTTCCTTAGGGTTTTTAGGTTTTTTATGCACAAAGAAAGTAAGTCAGGTTCACCAAATGATTTAAATTTTTTGGGAATAATGGATTTTTATTATTATTTTAGTTAATGGTCTGGATTAATAAATTATTAAATAATATTAAAATGATTATAGTCTTGATTTGTATAATTTATTTATCTTTTTTTACCTTTATAATAATAGCAATAAATAAGGATAAAATATGACTTAGCAAGAAACAAGATGATACAAGGTCTGAAACTAGCTATGTAGGACTAAGATAATGTTGCAAAATATAATTTAGCTTTCATTTGGTGAAAATATCAAACTACCAAATATAAGACACTTTGAAGTCTAACATTGTTATCTAAACTAGTCATTGTCATGGTATGAGCCTACCTATGAGATCTAGAGTGTTGAATGTAGATGGAGATTTCTATAGAGATAATTTAATCTTAAAACCCTAACCCTCCATCATGTATGATAAAATAGGATTTGAATCACTTGGAAAGGGGGGTTAGTGTGTGTAAGATGCACTAAAAATGTGATTCACGCCCCTTATGTGGGCACACTGCCTACATACCAATAATCTAAAGAGGGATCAAACCATATGTAGTTCTCCCACCTAATGTGATTTATGTAATAGTGTATGAAGATGCAAAAATGCCAAATTGAGAGTGATTTGAGGTGGCTAGGGACTGGTATGAGAGTTTGAATATGTTTACAACTATGTTAGGTGACTTGTATGTAGAGAATAGGAATGTTTTCATTATTATTTTTCTTGTATTATTTCTTGATTTGTAATATCTGTCACCTCCCTTCTAAATGAACTTTGGATAGGATTTTATAGGGAATCATTGTTCATGGGTTAGATGTATTTTTACTAGCTGACATAATGAAGGATTTGAATCAAATGAAAATGATCATTTGAGTTCAAAATTAAAATTTATAGGAGTGCCAAAAATGGGACACTCTAGGTTCTAACACTATAGTCTGAATATGCTGCTCCTGTCATAGAGGCTTAGGACTTGAAATATCAGAATTGGCCTAGGAAATATAGCCTGGCTAAGGTAAAATGACCATTTTGAAGGATATGGATGATTAGAAATGAGATAAAAGGTATGTCATAGGGTCATAAGATCATGAAATAAGGACCGATGGATTGGGTTCCATAAGCCACACTCAAACTGCCAATTTGGACATTTTATATGACTACAGTTTCCCCATGAATCTTGCTTGATTCTTGCTTCTTTGTTGGAAATATTGTCATTGATGTCAAAGGTTTAGCATTATTTATGATAAAGGCCCCATTGCATTTAATGTTGTTTGTAATAAATATATCTTGGCTAATATGAGTTAATATTTATTTAATATTAATGAATATATTTTTTGTTGCATATGAGACAAAAGAAGGATGGGATGCCATTTCCCATGAAGAGTCATCTTGGGGAATACCAAGAGTCACCAAGTGAAGACAAAAGAGTAAGGGTGCAATTTCTCATGAAGGGACACTTTGAGGAATACGAAAAGTCACCAAAGATAAGGACAAAAGTGGGAAGGACATTTTTGATCATGAAGGGTCACCGCATGACTTTTCAAAGGCTTGAATATGAAGGGTCATCCAAGATTGGTGTCATTTTCCATGAGGATTGAAGGGTCACAAAGGGGGAAGGCCAAAGGTCATTTGAAAAGCTATAAATAAAGGCTTGATTAGCCATTTGTAATATGGAAGAGAGAGGTTGATTTGATATTTTAATATCTAGCTTAGAAGAGCAATTGTGAGAGATGAATATGATTTGTATTTGTTATATCTAGCTTAGAAGAGCAAAGGTGAGAGAGAGGAAGGAGATGTTGTATTGATCTATCATTTGTTGAGATAGCAAAAATGAGAGATAGGTGTGTGGTATACACAAAGGGGTTGGTGCTCCTATGGGTTGGTGCTCACAAATTGTTGTTGGGTTGGTACCCGGTAAAGGGGTTGGTGCTCTTGTGGGTTGGTGCTCGGCAAAGGGTTTTGAAGCTCCTATGTGTTGGTGCTCATGAATTGTAGCTAAGGTTGGTACTCAGAAAAGGGGTATGGTGCTCCTGTGGGTTTGTTCTCACGAATATACTTGAGAATGTTCTTTGTGGTTTTTCCCACATTGGGTTTCCATGTTATATCTGGTGTCTCTCTCTATCTTGTGTGATGTTTATTGTTTGAGTTTTATTGCATATCTTGAATGTTTGATTAAGTGGAATTTGATAAAGGGAAAGTCTTATAAGATATACAATATACTGATTCACCCCCCATCTTAGTATATTCCATGCTTAATAATTAGTATCAGAGCAAGTTCTTTTTTGAAAAGTTTTACAGCTTGAAGGTAGATCGGGAAAGCATGATGGTTGGGTCACAGGAAGGATTTTCTACAAATAAGGACCCTTTGTTTGATGGGATGAATTATGCTTTTTAGAGCATGAGAATGAAGGTTTATTTGATGGCCCTTGGATTTAACATATGGAAATCAGTGGTAGAGGAATATGAAGAGCCACAGACATCTACAATTACTCCATCAAAAAAGAAGGCATGTGAATGTAATGCTAAAGCTTTAAATGCTATTTTATGTGGTTTATGTGAATCTAAATTTGTTAAAGTTGTGCAATGCAAATATGCTCATGAAACTTGGGTAAAAATTGAGAATATTTACAAAGGTGATGGAAAGGTTCAGCAATCTAAGTTACTGACTTTTAGAAGGCATTTTGAAAGTTTGAAGATGGAAGAAGAAGAAGATATAGCAAGTTATCTTTTGCATTTTGATGAAGTAATAAATTAGATTAAAGGTCTTAGAGAAATGTTGGATTAGTCAATGGTGGTGAAAAAGGTTTTGAGATCTCTACCAATGAGATATGATGCAAAGGTTTTATTAATTGAGGAGATGAAGAATTTATGCAAGCTAAAGATGGATGAGATTCATGGTATTCTCACGACATATGAGATGCGGATAGAATAAGATAAACCCTCAAAGAGAGAAATGGCTTTCAAGACATCAAAGAAGGAGAAATCTAAGATTCAAGAATCAAGTGATAGTTATAGTGATGATGAAGATGAAAATGGAGCACTTTTCATTCACAAGCCAAAAAAAGGAATAGGTAAATATCAAGGAAAATTACCTTTTAAATGTTTTAATTGTGGAAATATTGGACATTTTTTAGCTAGATGCCTAGATAAAGTTAAAGATGATGAAGAAGAAAAGCCTACATACAAGAAGAATTTCAAAGGCAAATCTAAGAAGGGATTCAAGAAGAAGAGCATGTATTCTAAAGATCCTAGCTCAGGCAAAGATAGTGGAGTCAGTGATTCAAAAGAAGAAGAGATTCTATTCATGGCCATACATGAAGGTGATCAAGAAGAAGAAGAGGAAGAAGTTGAAGTGAATATGGAGGGAGAGATCATTTGTGCCTTACAAGAGTTAGAAGCTGCTCAGAAGAAGAATCAAAGATTAAAGCACCAGATCGAGAAAAATAAACAAGAGTCAAAGGAAATGATTGAAGATCTACAAGCACACTTTGAATAAGCCAATAAGAATAAATAAGATCTCACAAAATAGTTTGAAATATCAAGAAAATATTGTGAAAGGTATGTTATTGAAATTGCCTCTTTAAAAGAAGATATTAAGAAAGCAGTTAGTGATAAAGTAGTTAGTGATTCAAAATTTGAAGATAACACTAACATGATGAATAAGATATTGGAAAGTCAAAAAACATATTCAAATAAGACAGGGATTGGTTTTGAAAATAAAAAGAGCTTTACTGAAGCTCTTACACAAGAGGAAACAAAAAAGGGAGAAGTGAAGAATACAGAGGACATTCCAAATAGAGAAGGCTGGAAGGAACAAAGCTACAAAAGGTAATCAGGTCAGAGATATACAGATAGGTCTTATTTTTATGGATATTGTTTTTATTGTAATGGATATGGTCAAAAGAAATTAGAATGTAGAAAAAGAGCTAACAATTTCAGAAATAAGGAGAAGGAATGTCAAGTAGAGTCAAGTAGAAGCCACAACTCTTTTGCTCCTCTATCAAGCTTTGAGGAAGAAACCATAGTATGCTACAAGTGCAACAACTTCAGACACATAGATTAGTATTACAGAAGCATGTTCAAGTTAGTCAAGAAGGATCAGAGTTTCAAAAATCCATTCATCAAGAAGAAGAATCAGAGTGTCAAAGATCCATTCATCAAGGAGAAGGTTCAGACATATACATGGTAGAAGAAACAACATGAAGATTCTATGATGGTTCAGATAGCCCTACATGTAAGAAGTAAAGATCAGACAAGGTTAATTGATAGTGGATGTTTGAGGCATATGACAAGAGATAAAAGTAAATTCATATCTCTAAAGAAGATCAATGGTGGTACAGTGAGGTTCAGAGATAAAACCACTGTTAGGATAGCCGAAAAAGGTACTTTGAGTTTGGATTATGGTAGAACTAAGACTAAAAATGTTTTGTATGTAAAAGGTCTTAAGCATAATATATTAAGTGCTAGTCAAATATGTGATCAAGGATACACATTAAGGTTTCATGCTAAAGGTTGTGAGATTAGAAGAAAAGATTCAAATGAGTTGATTATAGATTCTCAAAGGACAGGGAACAATGTATATGTTTTGTCAGATATCTTCTTAAAGGCATGATCAAAGGATACATTCAAAGATCGGCGAGAGGAGTTGGGAGTAATTTCTATTACTTCCTACCATTGATGTTCAAAATCAAGTGAGGGGGAGCTAAGTGTTTCTCTAGGTAGGCCCTTTTCCATTGATGTCAAATGGGGATAATAATAGGTACAGGTACAGGTGCAGAAAATAGGTACAAGGAATAGGTATAGATTGCTACAGTAAGGGGGAGTTATTGTATGTTTTTAGATGATAGTATGTGTAGGTGACAAGATGTGGCAGTTTCAAGATTGAGGTTTCCATCAATGAAAAAGGGGGAGATTGTTAGAAATATTTCCATTGATGTCAAAGGTTTAGCATTATTGGTGATAAATGCCCCATTACATTTAATTTTGTTTGTAATAAATATATCATGGATAATATGAGTTAATATTTATTTAATATTAACGAATATATTTTTGGTTGCATATGAGACAAAAGAAGGATGGGATGCATTTTCCCATGAAGAGTCATCTTGGGGAATACCAAGAGTCACCAAGTGAAGACAAAAGAGTAAGGGTGCAATTTATCATGAAGGGACACTTTGAGGAATATGCAAAGTCACCAAATATTTTTGACAAAAGTGGGAAGGACGTTTTTGATCATGAAGGGTCACCACATGACTTTTCAAAGGCTTGAATATGAAGTGTCATCTAAGATTGGCACCATTTTCCATGAGGATTGAAGGGTCACAAAGGGGGAAGGCCAAAGGTCATTTGGAAAGCTATAAATAAAGGCTTGAGTAGCCATTTGTAATATGAAAGAGAGAGGTTGATTTGATATTATAATATCTAGCTTAGATGAGCAATTGTGAGAGATGAATATGATTTGTATTTGTTATATCTAGCTTAGAAGAGAAAAGGTGAGAGAGAGGAAGGATATGTTGTATTGATCTATCATTTGTTGAGATATCAACAATGAGATATAGGTGTGTGGTATACACAAAGGGGTTGGTGCTCCTATGGGTTGGTGCTCACAAATTATTGTTGGGTTGGTACCCGGTAAAGGGGTTGGTGCTCTTGTGGGTTGGTGCTTGGAAAAGGGTTTTGAAGCTCCTATGGGTTGGTGCTCATGAATTGTAGCTAAGGTTGGTACTCAGAAAAGGGGTATGGTGCTCCTGTGGGTTTTTTCTCACGAATATACTTGAGATTGTTCTTTGTGGTTTTTCCCACATTGGGTTTCCATGTTATATTTGGTGTTTATCTCTATCTTGTGTGATGTTTATTGTTTGAGTTTTATTTCATATCTTGAATGTTTTATTAAGTGTAATTTGATAAAGGGAAATTTTTATAAGATATATAATATACTGATTCACCCCCCCCCCCCGCCCTCTCAGTATATTCCGTGCTTAACATTCTTGAGTGATGTTTGCTTATTGATAATACTATCACCTTATTCCCTAGGATCTAATGAAATCTCACTTATGTAAATCTATATATTTTTTCATCTATACTCTCTTTTTCTACCTCTTCTTTAAACGTTTTGACATTTTGATGCCTTTTTCTATCAACTTTCTTACTATACAAGAGCATCTTTTGATTCTTTTCATCCTCATCATAGTACATTATTATTTTGAAAATATTGGGCTTTCCATGTTCATTTTTATCAAATGTAAACTCATATTTATCTTTACCCATTGAGTAACTTACCTTTTTTACTTATTCATACTCCATTTGCTTGATAACTAGCTTGTTTTCTTGTGGCCTTGTTTGCACAGTGCTTTGTGATTTCCTTTACTACTTCTCTCTTGATGTTTCTTGGATTTCATCTTTGAAATTTACTTTTTTTAAGTAAACTTATTTTCATCCCATTGAATTTAATTAACATGTCCTCTAACATTTTCATTTCTTCTTGCAAGTTGAATGCATCCAACTTTTTATATTCCTCATCCAATCTTGGTCCACTTTGTTCTTCACTATTTTGGGTAATTTGTTCTATGAATTATCTTAGTAATCCTTTATTTTTGAGATTTATATCAGCCTCTTCATGATACATACAATATCATCATATACAACACTTCAAAAAAAAATTCAAATAGTTATCTTCCATTATTTATTCCTATTATTGATTACATGTTTTAACCTTCATCTCATTTACTTGGTTTGCATGCACCATATCTCTTTATTGATTCATGAGCTTACCATCTTCTTCAATCTTCATGATTTCTTGGAGTACAATTGAATTATGATATTATTATGATATTATCATGATTTTTATCACCCATTTTATGAACTTTATCTTCTTTTTCTTCCACTTTCTTCTCTTTTCACCTCTTTCATGCTTCATGCCTTTGTTCTCTACCATGTAAAACTGATATACTTTGCCTTTTGTGCTTTGTCTCCATAATTGTGAGTTTTTTACAACTATTCATTTTACTTGTTTGAATTTTTTTTTGAGATTTATCTCTTTATTCTCATCACCTATTTGTTTTAATCACTTATGACATACATATCCATAGTTCATACATATCCATGCCCTTGTTCACCTTTTGAGGGTTTTCCTTTATCATTATTATTCCAATCTACACATTATATTTTCCATCATCATACATGAAATAAAAATCAATATATATGCATTAATTTACCTCCAATGGAAACTTTTTCAAGCTTAAATCTTTATTTATGTCTTCATGAGTGGCCTTCATGTCTTATTCTCTTATTTTAGGTGATAGACTTGAAAATGTATCACATAAATCCTCTTTATCTTCATCTTATACATGTGATGTCTTCAATATCCTTCACTTTTTCTTCCTCAAGAGGATATTTCTTTTTTTCATAATATTTCAACTTGATGGATGACATTCTTGGCCCATCCTTCATCAACTTTGAGGACTCATGTTTGGCCTTCTTCACAATTATCTTCATACCTACAAATACAAAATCAAAAGAAATGTTATAATACAAAATGAGAGACCATATAGTCTCTTTTAATTTATTTGGCATAGACATCTTCCATCTTATCTTCTTATCTTCATTATTTTGTACTCTCTTTGGCACTTCTATTTCTTTCTTGATCAACTCAATGAGAAAAATCATCTCAATCTCTATATCTTGTTACTCACAAAGCAACATTTCTCTTTTCATGCCTCTTTGGGCTGCTCTTTCTTTCTTCTTATCATCTCTTAAGACACCTTTCTTGTGCCTTATTCTTCTCACAAGTGACTCTAGTGGCCACTTCACTCTCCTCCTCATATGCCAACTATTCCATTGGCTTTCTTTTTCTCTTATGAGATTCATCATGAGCTCTATCCTATCTATACCTTTCCCCAATTCTATTATTATGTCTTCCAATTAATTTTCTATATTCATCTTCTCACTTTATTTTTTTTCTATGCCTATCTAGACGTTGCTCTTGCCTCTTAGACCTATTTGGGCCTTTCCTCTTCCTCTATTCCTATATGTAAGATCTCTTCTTAAGCACCTTGACTTTATTTTGGATTATTTACTTACTCTCATCTCTCTTGGAGCTTCAATCCTCTCTTTTTCTCTCTATCTTCTCTAGCCTTTTCTTAACTATATTATTATCCTTTCTCATAATACTTTGGGTCTATCTCTCTCCTCGATCTGATATTCATCTATGATAATCTTAATGGATTAGACCTACAACCTTCTTCTTCCTCAATACCCTACAAGGTCATCTCCCATTCACATCTCATAACATGTTATCCTTATATAAAATTAACAATCTTTAATAACTAAAAATCCATACAATCAAATACTTACCTTTATATGATACCAAACTATGTAGAGTTATAGTGGAAGAAGTATTCAATACATCACCATTTGATGCTAAACCCAACTGGTCACAAATACTTACTTGATTTGGTTTATAAGGTTCTTTCTCCAAATCAATTTCCCTTTGGTTTGTGAACTTAATAACCTCCTTCATAATTTTACCTACCTATTTTACCCTTCAAATACATATTTGTGGAAATAATTTATTTCATGGCACTCACATTTGTCATCTATCTCATTCCATTCTTTACCCTTACAAACTTTTTTGCATGCATCCACTGGTTCCTTGTTAGGCTATTCACCCTTAGGTCTCAAATACCAACCTTTTATATAGGTATTTATGAATAAATATACCTAAATTTATGGTTTATTATAATCTTAAGACATCTAGTTTAGTCTCCCTTAAGCCTTGGATCATACCTCGCCACTTGACTCTACAACACTAGGTCACAATGGGCTACTTTGGCTAGTAGCCTTTCTTTCCTAGTTATACCCTATATAAATAATATTTAAACTCTAATTAATATATAAATATAATTAATAAAATTTTTAATATTCCTTTAACTCCTCAAGAAGTTTTACAACCAACCTCTTTAGCTAAATTGCCATTTCTTTCACTAGAAGAGACTTATTTAGAACTCTGGGTCCCCTTAGGAAACACAATCGATAGTTTCTCTATAGATCAAGAATGTACCATAAAAAAACCCCATAAAATATCCTTAAACATGTCAACACCATTAAAATTACCAATTTTCACCTTTTCTAATGGTGGAAAATCTTCAAATTAGCCAAACCCTAGTCTAGGGTTTCCTTGCTTGCACATAGGCCTGCGAATGAATAAATGGCCATATATTTTGATGTAAATGCCTTAAAATGGTTTTAATAAATATGATATGTCCATTTAAACCTTGATCCACTATACCAATGGATAGGATAACTTAACAATTTCCTTTAAGTAATTCTTTCACTTAAAACATAATATTTTGTGTCATCTAACATGACTGTGTGGGTCTGCAATGGATATTTTCTTGTTCACTACGATATCCAAACTCTGTATAAGCTAATATTGTATCATAATGTTATTTATATTCATGTAAAATTTATTAAATAAACCTCCAATCATGGTATATGAACACTCTCCCCTTGTACATTTCACTTTAAAATAGGGTGATTACTATGAGATAGGGTTTCTAAAAGATAAGGTTTGAATTTCATCTAAATAAACAATGTAATCTTTTTATTAGGTTTAAATTCTAATACTTGGCCTATCTAGATACCATCCTACTTAAAAAATCATTCTTTTCTTTAATCATATATTCTCCAATATGTTTATATGGGGCAAATAGAGGTTACATTACATATATAGGATTTTCACCAAGTTGTAGACACTTAAGGGGTGGAATCACTTTCCAACACTCACTATAAAAACCTCAACCCTTTATATACTCATGATGACCTTTAGTCTATTCCATTTCCTTGTAATTTTGGTGTTTGAACTTTTCTCTTTGATTTAGGACTGAATATAAGGGTTTATTAATTACAAACAAAATAATTACTTTATTGGCTATAGTTTATCATTCCATTGTCAAGATTAGATTCATGATCACCTATGTATCCTTGTATTAGCATCTAAACTCATTCATAAACTTATCACTTGGAATACCCCTTAATAATTACAATCATATTCACATACCTTCTTATTTAGAACTTAAAGGCATATAATAGGGTCTATAGACAAATTCTCCTTCCTCCTATGTTTTTCACTCTTCACTCACCACCCTTAAGAAATTCAAGATTTACTAACAGTCAAAAGCTCTTAAAGTTATCCTATCAAAGGACTCCTTTCATACCTATAAAAATTATTTCCCAATCCACCTTAATCTTTTCTAAAATACACATTATTCAATTATAACCCTATATCAAAACTAATTACAATATAACTTTGACATCTAGGGCTCTTAAAGACAATGTAAGAGTTAATGATAATACAACACTACACCATATAAATTTCACATAAAACCATTTAGTCTTTATTCATTTGAACATCAGATATATAATACAATCCATGAAAGATTAGTTCATATTTTTTATGAGGGTTTTCTATTTCCTCTCCTTCTCTGACCTTCCTCACCTTCTCTATGGATATCTCTATCCTATAACACATATACTCTCTACCATCATGTACCATCTCTCTTTACACCAACTTCAACATTGGTTAATAAAGTAGTTATAAAGCTACTTCTTAACTTGTCAACCCAACATATGGGTGAGTGGTTACTTTACCAAAAAAACATGACTTCCAACTTATGATTGAAACACATATTATTTAGAACAATTATTACAACACACCTTGGTCTTGTTAAACCTTTATTCACTCATCTAATATCTTTAGACCATGTTTAAGCCCTCATAGGATCTTGGAAGCATTTGAATTTTCAAATTTTAGGTTTTGGAGGGAAAAATCATAAAATCCATTTAATGAAACTCTATGACTTAAAATGGACACTAAAGACACAAATGGACCTCATATGGTTCCTTACACACTTTAACACTCAACTTTGACTAAATTTGACCTCTTATTGAGTATAAAAAAAATCAAATTTGGATTGATGCTTCTACATCACATGCCAAGAAAGTAAATCATAAGTCAAATATTAGTCATCTCAAATTCTAATTTCATATATTCATTGAATATTTTCAACATCTCCATATATTTACCTATAAATATCATATCATCTACAATGAGATAAATATATAAAAAATTAGAATTCAATGCTTGTATGTAAAAAATTATCTCATTTTGACTTATTACAAAGCCTTGATCCAATAACCAACTATGAATTCTTGATTACCAATATATTAGACCTTGCTTCAGCCCATAGAGATCCTTATTCAATTTATATACCCAAAATTATTTACCCTTTACCTAAAAACCATGTGGTTGCCCCACATATACTTATTCCTCAATCCCTCCATTTAGGAATGTATTTTTAACATATGTTTGATGTATTTACCATTGTTTATGATAATATATATCAATAATTATTCTTATATTATCTTGACATGCAACAAGTGCATAGGTTTCCTCATAGTCAACCCTGTATGTTTAAATAAATCCTTTTGAAACTAGTCTAGCCTTTAGTTTGTCAACTATACCATCACATTTAAATTTGGTATTATAGATCCAATTTTTACCAAAGACATATTTATTAAATATATTTGTTAGCCATTTTTGGTCTTACATACAAATCTTTGTCATAAAAAATCAAACATGGATTAAATAAAACCTAAGTAAGATTCTAAATGAAATGAGGGAACAAAAGGACCATACCACTTATAAAGATTTTGAAAAACTTTAAGTTCACTTAAAGTGTAATTAATTAAATTATAAGGATAGGTCCATAATTTTAGAGGGACATAGGGGGTTGTGGATTCTTATATCAAGTAGAGAAAGTAGGGGATCTATCTAGTTCTTCATTATGTTCATCTAGACATTCTGGTCTAATGCCAAAAAATTTAAAATAGGCACTTTTCTGACATCACCATTACCACATGAGGATGAGTTAGGGAAAATTGGTCATATGGTTTTTTCAAATCTTGTGTCGATCCTACATTCACCAATTTTCAACTTCCCTACCATAGTGCATCTAAAGCTATGGAGACCTAAATTTTGCCTCTTAGTTAAATTCCATTACTTTCCCATACTTAGCCATATTTCAAGAGGTCCAAGCAATGTCAAGTGAACATATTGACAAGGTCACATATCACATGAGAAATAATAGTAAGATAGAATATCAAAAGGTTTTGTTCATTATTATACAAATAACATATACACTGAGTCCCAGCTTGTGTAACGAAGAACAAAATAAGATACAAATGTGTAAAGTTAGCCCCCAATTAGTTTAGGATATTTTCCTATGATAGGGTTTTCATACAAAACCATGAAAAATAGATCACTTAAACATTTTATGGATAGTTTTGAGAAGATTTTGAGACCAATGGATCAAAAGGATTTATTCTTTGTGATATAAGGAACATTTCTTGACATGTTTGGTGTCATGGTGTTTCCTGCATTTCAAGTTATGGACTTGTAAAGTTGACCAAAAAAAGGAAAATGTTCCGACAGATGTCAATTTAAAGCTTCAAGAAGTAATTACTGGAATTCAAATAATAGGCCCAAGTAATGAAATAATACACAATTCATCATACCAAGGAGATATATGGTATGAACCAGGGTAAAATGGTTAATGGATCCAGGGGACCAATGAAAAGCCAATATTGAAAGAATAAATACCAAATATCCATAGTCTATGTGCAATTAGATCTTGGATCTTATGTGGTGAAATGATCCAATAATTTGATAGAGCCAAGATAAATTACTGACAACCAATGAACAAAAGTGAGGTTGAGGCATTATCAATGAAATTCAGTGGGCTAGTTCCAAACCCATGATGAAGTAAAAGAGGAGGGAGTCTCAAGTCTAACCCAAGATGATAAAAACATGGAATCAAGATTAATTAAAGATCCAAAAGTAGTAATTTATTTATTAGGAAGGACTTGACATTGATAAGGGCACCATATATATATATATATATATATAAACAATATTCTTTGATTGGTTTTCATCTATAGTTAATTTAGTTTAAGATCCATGCATAATGTAGATCAGTGATTAATTAAATGATCATTGTGAGCCATACCTTTGATAAACTACCACTCAAATAGACATGGCATCTCCTAGTTAAGTTAAAGATTTTAAGATTTTTGTCCTCATGACAAAGTAGAGTGGGGGATGATGTGGAAGATAGATGGGATCAAATCAATTATAGCATTCATTTCTCAAAGGATTTTCTTCATCGACATAAATCATGGTGAATCATCATGAAAAATAATTTTTTTCTTCTAGTATTTCCCACATGCCAATAAAAATATTCAAGATCACTAAGATTACCAAAAGACAACTTGTTCATGATGGATGAATATCAATCAGAACAAATTAGGTAGAGTATTAATTAGAAAAAAGTGGTAGATCAACCAATGATCTTGGGTAGCTCATGGACAAAGGATAGAATTTCTATTTCCTTCCGTCTATATAATCCATTTCGTTCCCTTTTGTAAGGGTTCTCAAATTTTGCAAACTTTTTGAGAAACTACTCTCTATTATATTTTATAAGTTGACTCTTTCACGTTTGATTATGACTCTCCCTTAAGTCTAAAAGAGAAGAGACTTTCATTTAAAAAGGCTAGACCTTGTCAAAATTGTATAAAATCCTCTTGAAGTAATAAATATTTTTTTACCTATCTCATCTCTTTGAACTATGTTTATCAAAGTATGCGTAGTATTGCATTGTGAAGGAGAATCTTCCATGCTTTCGGTCCTTTTTTCTTGCTCATTTTAAAGTGTCTTGAATCTAGTTATAGGTCTGAGATAGTGATAATTTTGTCAAAAATGTAAACCCTTAGTGAGTTTTATAAATCATCTTTGTTTTTAGATATGATTCCCTAAACCTAGTTTATGAAATACTAATGTAGCTAGCTAGTTTTGTGAGATTGTGTAAACCAGTAGTGTCTTATGCTTCTTCAATGTTTTCTCTATACATATGAAATCCTTATTTAATTTTGGTGCATCACCTATTAGATTTATTAAGATCCTTCATCCCCTTCTAACCCTTTTATCATGAAGTTATAAAATTAGTTTTATTTTAGGTGAGCATTAAAGAGGAACCATCTACTTTGGATGTTCAACCCCATCAAAAGATACCCACAGCCTGGGGTTGTTCCCATTTTATAGCTCGACTAGGGGAATTCAAAATAAATTCTCCCAAGGGTGTGATTTAAATTTATAAGAATTAATAGCATGTTTGGTAGGACCTACACTATAAATATGTTGAAGAATATTGATCAGGTTTAATGTTGGTATAGTCAATTCGTATCAGTGATATCTACATGTAATAATATCTAGTGACTCTGAACTATAAGGACTCTAAGAACTCAAGTTGGTAGTAGACTAGTATATTTTATTTCATTCCAAACATGGCCACAATGTCATCTTCTAAAGGTGATCCTTCTAAATTTATAAAATTCCCTTTGAATTTTGCTAAGAGGTTAAGGTTTACTAATACTTTACCATACGTAGGGAACCCTTTCCCTAGACTAGTCCCTAGGTTTACCTTTGAAAATAGACCCTTGATAACCCCTCTTACCATAATGATACCAATATTATTTCTAGGATTAAATGGCCAAATCTCTTTTAACTTACCAAAATATGACCCTATGTTAGTAACATCCCTCAAAAGTGTTCCATATTTCACTAGAGACCAAGCTACAACTCCTAATGAGCACCTTAAGGACATATTTAATTTTTGATATATCTATAATGTCATGGTGGAAAGTATATCCATTAGACTACTAGATATATTTTTTAAAGGTAAGTCTTTAGACTGGTATAGAGGCTCAACTCCTAATTCTATATAAACCTAGGACCAATTAGGATAAACTTAGTGTAAAAGGTTTAGGGATAAGAGTGACCATTTACCGCTCATAGAAAAATTGATTGCAATCAAAATGGATCCTGATGAAGTCATGTAGGATTTCAACACAAGATTTCAAAAAACTTGGGACAAAATCCTAGTTTCTATCAGACTAACCCTCAGCTTTCCTTTTTTATACTATTTAAAGGATTTTAATAGTGATATATCTTTATGATCCAATCCATGGGGGGAATTATATTCTTATGTGCTTATGAGGTGGCCATTAAGGTATAAAACTATCTATTCCAAGTTGGAAAACTTACTCCTATACCCCCAATGCCTCTATTTTTAGAGATTAAACCATATCCTATCATAATTCCCCCACTGGATGTCATTATCCCCATACCAACATTTGATACTATACCCTCACCACATCAAAAAAGGGCTTCCACTAATGGATCTAGTAATCCCTTAGAAAATAAGGAAATACAAGAGCTTAAAAACATGTTCCAATCCTTTGGAAATATACTAATCAATTTGAAAAGGCAACACGCCCAATACAATAGGCCTTATCAAGGTTCACATTAAGCCCAACATCAGGCATTTTAGGGAAATAAACCACCATATAGAGGGAGCTATCAAAGCCAAGGCCAAGGTCAAAATCAAGGACAAGGATAGTATGGTCACAACAAATAGAATAATTACAATCCTGATGTTGTGATCACTTATAATACCTTTGTCCTAGTTCATAATAATGTGGCTCAAGTAGTTTAAGGTACTATGCCTTAAAATTAGTGTTTTTGGAAAACTATCATCCCAACCACTAATTTCATCCAAACATTCAATGATCAATGGTAGCAAGCTACAAATTTTGGGTACAATCACGATATCATGGCCCAAACTATATAGGTACCCATGATGACTAGACCATATGAGCCTCAACAAGATCAAAACCTTGATCAAGGACTAAGCTAGCTAGTTTTCATAATGGTAAATTATGATCAAAAAGAGTGTTATGCATTTAATTTATAGGCTAGTTTTAGCCAAGCTTATGTTCTAATGGTTACAAACACAAGATTCAAAAGGAGGAATATGGGTGATAGTCAAGAACTAAGAAACCTCATATCATTAATCTTTAAATTTTTAATATAGTTGTAGATACTCCTATTATAAAGGACCCAATGATTTCAAGGAACCAAAATTAGAGATACATCTTAGTCCCTCAAAGTTCACAAGTTCAATATATGATAGTTGTATCTCCCAAGGTAAAATCAAAGGTTGGTTGTTCACCCATCGACATTATTGAATATATGAATAAATATATCATAAGTATGTTGATATGGGACATGCTCTCCATGCCATATGATGTGGATATTCTTCAGAAAGGCTTGTTTAAAATGAATATCAAGACATTTTCTGACCAACAGTCAAGCAAGGTGAATGAAGTTCACACTAATATAGCTAAAGGACCTATTAAAAAATATTTAGGTAAGGTATTCAAGCCTCCTCCCCTTTATATTTTCATAATCATTAGCAACTCTTTAGTGAAATTTTTTTTGGTAGATAGTGGGGATAACACCTTAGTAATGCCAAAGGCCATAGCTAACCAACTCAGACTTGAGTATGAGACAGAGTAATGGAGTTTTACAACTTGATGAAACCTCTACTAAGCCATTTTTAATCATCAAGAATTTAAGCTTGATATTGCATGCTTATCCAAGTGTATCAATGGAATAATATATATTTATTATTAATGTACCCCCTCACTTTTCCCTATGTTTTCCTAGGGAATTCACCATAAAAATAGGAGGCTATCTTGTAGTAGACTAGTCTTATATGGAATTCAAGACAAGGTATGAAACAAAAGTGTCCATCAAGGTTAAATGTATTGTATAGTTCCAAATCGAGCCTTATGGACCAGATAACATAAACCTAAATTATACCATCTTAGATGAGGATGAATTTATATTTGGTAAGGAGCTGAACACTCATCCTAAATAAATTTTAGACATGTTTTGGGATGAACTATGGGGTGAAAATCAATTACATAACCCTTTATAAGGTGTTGAATAAAGAGACATAAGTGTCTTCCTATTTCATGAGGAAGATCAGCTCATGCAATCCCTCATCAGACCTTAAGAAGACCCCAATGGTCTATAGAAGTTATTCTTTGATGGCTCAAGGAGCAAGCATGGAATAGGCACAAGCACAATGTTGGTTTCCCATTCAAGAAGGAAGTATTTCTCTTCTTATAAGTTTTAGTTTAGTTTTTCATATAATTAAATGAAATATAAATGTCTCATTCATAGCCTTCAATGGGCTAATCAAAGAAGGATCAAACAACTACAAGTGAATGGAGATAGTGAGCTCATAGTAAACAAAGTCAAGAGTTAGAGAATCACAAAGAATCATTTGATGAATTCCTATAATCATAGATTATGGGACCTAATTGAGGATTTTTAAACTTTTGACATTCAAGCCATACCAAGAAGCCAAAATCAGCATGTTGATAGGTTGGTGGTTTCTGGGACCCAATTTGATATCCCCAATGAACTAAAAGAAACAAGATACAACCACACATCAAAGTAGTAATAAGACCATTAGTAATAGATAATGAAACTCATTGGTAGGTGTTTGAAAATGATGATAAATTATATGTTTATTTTAGAAAGAAGAAAAGTTCTCCTCTAACAACTAAGAGAGGTTCCAACACCAATACGAGGAGCATATAGTGCAATTGAGGTCCAACAAACTTCCCAAAGGGATAGTGACTCTCAAAGGTATCATTAATGATGGAGACCATGTGAGGAAGGAAACATAAATAATGTCAAACCATGAGGAGAACTATGAAATATATTTTATCTTCAAAGATAAACTTCTCAAGCTTGGAAAGCTCAGTAGTAAGGTTGAGAGAAAAACTTTCATTAAAATGTATAAAGAATATGCAGATAGTTTTGCTTGGGAGTATGGTGACCTTAAATGTTTTGAATTGAATATAGAACATCATACTATAGAGTTAGAGGCTATAAAAATCAAAGGCCCATTAAACCCAAAATAGAAGAGCTCATGAGGATATAATTTATTAAATTGATTAAATCCAAGATCATATTTCCCATTAAGCAGTCATTATGGGTGGTCAATTTGGTACCTATAAGGAAAAAGAGTGGTGAGATACGTTGTGCATATATTTATATGATATAGACAAGGTCTCCTTAAAAGACCACTACCCTCTATCATCCATGGAATAACTTCTTCAGATAGTTATAGGTTTAGAGTGTTTCTCTCTTCTAGATATCTATTTGGGTTACAATCAAGTATTTTTAAGAGAAGAGGATTGATATAAGGTTTCCTTCACCACCAAGTGGGGCACTTTCACTTACCAAAAGATTTCTTTTGGGTTGTATAATGTAGGAGAAACCCTCCAAAGAGTCATGGATATGGAATTTCAAGGTTTTCTAAATAAAATTATGCTGGTCTACTTGGATGACATCACTATTTTCTCCAAGAATGCTAGTGAGCATATAGATCATCTATGGATGATTTTTCAAAGGTGTAGAGAGTATGGGATCTCTTTAAACCCCAAAAAATGTGTATTATTCATACATTAAGGAAAGATATTGGGTCACATCATTTCAAATTAAGGATTATCCATTGACCTTGATAGAGTAAGTTATATGTTAGCCTTATTCTTTCCAAAGGACAAGAAGGGGATCCAAATATTCCTTAAGAATATTAATTTTGTAAGAAGATTCATACTAGTTTTTTCAAACTTTGTCAAACCCATCACTATTATGAAGAGGAAAAGATAAGTTTTTACTTGGTCAAAATAAGGGAAAGAAGCATTTAAATCCATCAATCAAGCCATTTCCCAAGTATCCTCACTCATAAATCTTTCTCACTCAAAGGATTTTATGTTATACACCTTTTCCAACATTGAAAATGTATTAGTTATGCTGATGTAGAAGAATATCAAAGGAATTGAGTAGCCAATTTCATTTTTCAATCAAGGGCTAAAGGGATATGAGGTGAGGTATACTTAATTTAAAAATAGGTACTCACATCCTTGATAAGCCTCAATGATTATAGACCAATCCTCTCCAATAATAGGATTCACCTTATGGTCTCCCACTCTGGAGTTATAGATTTCCTCCTTAATAAAGATTTGAGTGAGAAAAGAGTAGGTTAGATCACCAAGGTGATGCAGTGTGATGTGGAGATTATGGTTACCATGTTGGTTAGGGGTGATTTATTATATGAGAACATGGTAGAGGACCTCTGTGAAGATAAATAAGTTATTTTAGTGACCTAAGACAACTTTCAACTAATAACACCCCCACCTCTGAGGAACTAGCTCCAATACATGGCTCACTTCTTGGAAATAGGACGATGCCCCCAAGGATTAGATAGAGCCAAAATAAGATATTTTAGGATCTAATCCATACCCTATGCATTTATTGATGGTGTAATTTTTAGGAAAGACCTCAATAGAGTACTCCTTCGATGCATAGATGATGATCGGGTCAACCAACTCGTAAAGTAGTTCCATAATGGACCTATGGGAGTTCACTTTGAATCTAGGACCACAATAGAAATGATAATGAGGGATGGTTATTACAGGCTTAGCTTCTTTAAATATTCCCATGTGTGGGTTATAAAATGCTATAAGTGTTCCCTCTTCATAAGAAAGTAGAAGCTAACATCCCTTCCACTTAATCCAGGTCAAGTAGAGAAACCATTCATGTAATGGGGGTTAGACTTCATAAGAATGATTAATCTACCATCAAGTGTAGGGCATAAATGGGTGCCCACTACAATCAATTATTTCACTATGTGGGTGAAATTCATTGCTTTAAAAAAAGCTAATGAGGCTATAATATTAGATTTTTGTGACAACATTATGACCAGGTTCAATGTCCTAGCCACCATTATTTATGGTAATGCATTAGCATTCCTTGACATGAAGACAAGTGAGCGGGATCTCAAAATGGACATTTAACTCATCACCTCTTCCAAATAGTATCCTTAAGGAAATGGATTGGTAGAGTCTACAAATAATAATTTTATAAGAATCATGAGGGGACCATGGAAGGTAATCAAAGAACATGGCATGCCATGCTAAATATATTCTTATGGGATAATAGAGTGACTCCTAAAGTTACCATTGGAAATTATACATACATCCTTGTGTATGGGAGGGAAGACAAATTACCTATCTCCCTTAGGATACATGCATTAGAATTAAACCACTAGTTAGAGTTGATGGAAGATGAAACCATGCATGTGAGGATGTCAAAGCTCATGTAGCTCAATGAGGATAGAGACTTTGCTATGAAAATGATATAATGTCATCAAGCTAAGGTCAATAAGGCTTTCAACAAAAGAGTTATAGCAATAAATTGCAAAGAAGGGGACCTAGTCCTCAAATGGGATTCAAATAAGGCCAAAGCAAGAAACCATACAAAGTTTGAAAGCTTATGGAGTGGCCCTTATCTAATCCATATATGTAACACAATGATTTTTAGCTTTCCCAATTGGATGGAGAGGTATTACCCATTATAGGTAATGTCATTCATTTGAAACCCTGTTATTAAATATATTTGCATCCTTGTAACATATTATACATATTAGAGTAGATTTCATTCTTCCCTCTGAGTGCATTACACACTTTTATTTTCTATTGTGTTTTGCTTCAATGCCCCAGGTAATTTTTTTGTTTTGTTCTTTTTTATTTACAAAAGGTTTAATAAAATGGGTAGCCTTGTATTAGTTTCAGTCTATTTGAGAGAGAAACTATGCCTCTATGTACCCAAAGGATTAGTTCAAGGCAACCATTCTCTTGCATATTAGGCATGAAACCCTAGGATGTCACCAAAAATGTTGGCCAATTTTTGGCCTACATATAGATATTTATCCTAAAAAATCAAACATGGATTAAAGAAAACTTGAGAAAGATTCTGAATGAGATGAGGGAATAAAAGGACCATATCACTTGCAAAGCTTATGAAATACTTTAATCTTACTTAAAGTGTAATTCATAAAATTCAAAGGATAGGTTCAAAACTTTAGAGGGCCATAGGGGGTCGTGGATTCTTAGATTAAGCATGGAAAATAGGGGATCTATCTGATTCTTCATTGTGTTCATTTGGACATTTTGGTCTAATGGTAGAGAATCTAAATATGCACTTTGCTAACATCACCATTACCACATGTAGATAACTTAGGTAAAATTGGTTATATGGGTGTATCCACTCTTATCCTAAGCCTAGATGTACCAATTTTTAGGATCCCCACTAGAGTGCATCTTAAGTTATGGAGACCTAAAGTTGGTCTCTCAGCCAAATTCCATTGCTTTCCCATACTTAGTTGTTTTTTAAGAGGTCCATGCAATGCCAAGTGAACATATTGACAAGGTAAAATCTCACATGAGTAGTAGCATCATGATAAATTATCAAAAGGGTTTTCTCATTATTATATTAAGAACATATGTGCCAAGTCCTAGCTTATGTGATAAAGTGTAGAAGAAGATACAAATGTGTAAAATTTCCCCCCAAGTAGTTTGGGTTATTTTCCTATGATATTTATATGGATGTCATACAAAACCATTTAGAAGATATTACTTGAAAATTATATGGATACATTTGATAATCTCACAAGACTAGTACATCAAAAGGGTTTATCCTTTGTGATATAAGGAGCATTTCCTAACAAATTTGGTGCCATGGTCTTTCCTATATTTCAAGTTATGGACTTAAAAAGTTGACCAAAAAAGGAAAAATGTTCCCATAGACATCAATTTCAAGCTTTGAGAAGTAGCCATTGAAATTCAAATAGTAATCCCAAATAATCAAACAACATGAATTTTATCATACCAAGTAGATCTATGGTGTGAACTAGGGTTAAATGGTTAGCAGATCTAGGAGACCAATGAGAAGATGAGTTTTAAAGAATAAATACCAAATATCTATGATCAAAGTGCAATTATATCTTAGATCTGATGGGGTGACATGGTCTAACAATTTGATAAATCCAAGATATATTATTGATAGCCAGTGAGTAGAAGTGAGGTTAAGGAATTCTTAATGAAATTTGGTGGGCCAGTTCCTAACCTAGAATGAAGTAAAAGAACAAGGATATGAGTTTAAGTCTAACATGAGCTGATGAAAACATGGAATCAAGCTCAAATTAAGATCTAGAGGCATTATTTTATTGATCAGGGGGGACATAACATTGAGAAGGGTGTCATATATATATATATATATATAAGAAAACCAATATTCTTGGATTGACTTTCATCAATATTTAATTTAGTTCAACAAACCACCGCTCAAATAGATATGGTGTGTCCTAGTTAAGTGCAAGATTCAAAGTTTTTTTCTTCATGATGAAGGAGAGTGGGGGATGATGTGAAGGATGGATGGGAAAAAATCAATTGGATCATTCATTTCTCATAGGATTTTATTCATCAATGTAAATGATGATATATCATCATGAAAAATAACTCTTGTCTTTTAGTGTTGCCTACATGCTAATGAAAATATTCAATATCATGGAGATTACCACAAGGAAACTTGTTCATGATGGATTAGTATCAATTGGAACAAATTTTTTAGATAATTCATTAGAAAAAGGTGGCATCTCAACCAATTATTTCAATAATTTCATGGAAAAAGGATAGAGTCTCTCTTTCCTTCCCTCTATATAATCCCTTTCTTCCCATTTTATAAGGGTTCTCAAATTTTGTAAATTTTTTGAGAAACTACTCTCTCTCAAATTTTAGAAGTAGACTATTTCACTTTTGATCATGAGTCTCTCTCTCAAGTATGGAAAAGTAGATGTTTTAATTCAACAAGGATAGACCCTATTGAAATTTTATAAAAACCTCTTGAATCAATAAATATTTTCTTTACCTATCTCATCTCTTTAAACTACGTTTAGCAAAGTATGTGTACTATGGCATTGTGAAGGAGAATCTTCCATGATTTTGATCCTTCTTTCTTTCTCATTTCTAAGTGTCTTGAATCTAGTTGCAGGTCTAAGTTGGTATTACTTTTGTCATAAATTAAAACTCTTAGTGATTATTATAACTCCTCTTTATTTTTAGATATAACTCCCTGAACCTAGTTTATGAAATACTAATGGAATTGGCTAGTTTTATGAGATTATGTGAACTAGTATTATTTTATGCTTCTTCAGTGTTTTCCCCATGCATATGAAAGCCTTATTTAATTTTTGTGCATCACTTTTTAAATTTAATAGGTGAACTCATCCCCTTCTAAACATTTTCTCATAAATAACTAGTCTTAGTTTTAGTTTATGTGAGAATCAAAGAGGAACCAACCTACTCAAGAGGTTTAGCCCCATCACAAGATACCCACAGCTTAGGGTTGTTCCCATTTTATAGATTGATTCAGGGAAGAACAAATAAATTCTCCCAAGGGTGTGAGTTGAAGATATAATATTATGTTGAAATAAATTCCATGTATCATTCCTCTCAATTGAATCTTTCTTTAATTTGATAGCTTCAACCCATTCTTTCTTTTTACTAACTTCTGCATAAATTCTAGGTTCACAAAATAGATGATAATGTAAACATAGTATTTTAATCATAAGAATCATCATATAATTTAACTTCATAATTTTTTAGACTTTTAATTCTCCTCTCATAATATTAATATAACATTTTATTGGTTGTATAAATATTCAAAAAGTGCATGTTCTTACTTGATGTTAATGTAGATGAGTGCCTAGTACCTTGCAAAGAGCTAATATTACTATATGTTGAGCTAAAATCATATGTAGAACTTTATAATCCTTAAAAATAATAATAAAGATAATTATCCATTCGCTTATTAGTTTTTTATCTACACTATCAGAATCAATAAACACTTCATTTTCAAAAAAATCACAATCCCTACAATAATTGTGGATTTACTAATATGATTATAAAACTTGTATGCCTTACTTTCATCACTATAACCTGTGAAAATATGAGGAACACTCTTCTACATATATTTTGTTCCTCTTATCATCTAGAACATGTACAAAATATAAAAAACCAAATACATTAATATGATCAACAATAAGTTTTTTTCCAACCAAGCTTCATAAGGTGTCTTATCTTTGAGTGCTATTCTAGGACTTTTATTAATTATTTAAACAACTATTTTTATTACTTCAACCCAAAAACACCTTTCCAAGTGATTTTTATCTAGTATAGTCGTAATAAATTCATTATAAATCTATTATTTCTTTCATAAACACCATTCTATTATGGTTTGTAAAGAGTTTCTATAGCCTTTTCATTATATGTGAAGCACAAAACTCATTAAATTTATTAAAACAAAATCCACCTCATCTATATATTCTTAAAGACCTGATGGAATTTACAAATTATTTTTAAGCCAAACATTTTAAATATTTAAAATATAAAAATATCCACTATTTTCTTTCAAAAAATAATCCCACATAAACCTTGTAGCATCATCTATGAAAGAAATGAAATACAAATTCTTACCAATGCTTTTGTAAGACATTAGTCCACATAAATCTAAATGAACTAGCTCCAAAGGTGTGTTTTATCTCCATTTGATTATATGTAAAGAATCTCTATAATTTTTACCAATAATACATGACTTTAATGAATAATAATTCTTAAATTATAGCTTTGGAAGACCTTTTACCATACCCTTTGTGTGAAGAATATGTAAGCTCTTAAAATTGATATGATCATATCTTGAGTGCCACAACATGTTAGCATCCTCAATAGTCAAGAAAAAAAAAAAATTCAAAATATTAATATTTAATGGAAAAATCATATTATTTTCCATATAGGATTTTCCAATAAATTTTTTTCTAGATCTCTAATAAAAATAGAAAAAAACATCATTTTCAAAAAAAGTATTTTGAAACCATTTTATAATAATTGACCAACACTTATGAGATTATGACTTAGAATTTAATAAAAGTAAACATACTTAATTTTACCCTTACCTTGACTTGTGGTGATTAAAATTATTCCATTTCCTTTAACTTGGATGGATTTTCCATCTACCAATTGCACTTGGCTTTTGTAAGAGTCATCTAACATGTTGAAACCACCTTTTTGACTTATCATATGATTTGAATAACTTGAATCAAGAAACCAAAAATTATTTTCTTCCTCTATTCCCACATTTCATGTTAGATAATAATATGATCCCTATTAAACTTCAATTTTATCATCTTGAAAAGCTTTATTTTCCCTCTCTTGGTTATTGTGATTCTTAGCTTCTAGTATCCTGAAATCTTTAATCACACGTTCTAGTTTTTTGCAGTAATGACAAGTAATATATTTATTACTCTTACATGTGAAGTTTAATTAATATTTTCCATTTGAATATGAGTTATATGAACTCTCCAAGGTTGTAATTTTTATTTTTCTCCTTGGTATTCAAAACATTTGCCTTGGTTTCAAGTGCTTGTTCTTTATCTCCAGTGTATGGTCTCATCTTGTTCTAATGAGATAAGAGAGAAACCACTAACTCATAGTTTTCATGTATTTAAACTCTTAGATAATGATCACAATATAAATCCATATTGAAATTAAATATCTTGAAATATTTATTACTATAACACTATCTTGTATAGTGTCTCTATAAACCCTAATTTTGTGAACTAAATCATTTACCCTTATGCAATAATCTCCTACACCTTTAGAACATGTCATTATAAAATTATCAAAATTCATTTTAAGGGTTTGGATTTTTTATTATATTACCTTAATATATCCTTTATATTAATTATCCAATGTATCCCATGCTTCATGGGCATTGTTTCAACATGAATAAATGTTTGTATCTATGGTAGTTTGAAGATAAAAAAAAAACTTGTGCATCTCCCTTTTATTCATCCTTTTTTGTTATTTTTTGATCTTGTGTCAAGATATTATAGTATCAAGGTTGTTTATACCCATATAAAAAATTATCCCAAACTTATTTCCAAAAATTAAATCTCTTCAATTAATCTCTCAAATACTCAGAGTTTTCACCTTTGAAAATAAGAATATTAATGGAAGCAAAATTCAGTGAAGCCATTATTTCTGTTGATAATGGCCTGAATAAACATTATGAGCCTTTATTATATATGTATATGATGCTATATTAATGTTTTTAATGTTTAAAGGAGTTAAAATAATATTTATATCTCTCTCAAAAATTAATATATGTATAAAAAAATTAATTTAGAATTACTAGTTGTTAAACTAGTTGTTTTGTGAGTAAAATTGTTGACCAAAAACTATCCTAAATAGATTGAAAATTGAAAATATTTTATTGATATTATAAAATAATATATAATTTATAAAATATTAGATATGAAACATATCATAATATCTCAATTCTAATATTTTTCTCTGCACAACATTTTTTATTATTTCAATAAATAGTATCGATAAAAATATATACAAAGTCTTCACAACTTGAAGAGTCCTAACATGTGAGACAATAATCAGAAAAAATTTATTTATTGACTAATAAAATATTTTTTCCCCTACCTAATGACCAATTAATATTCCATTTACTATAGGACAAAAAAATAGTGGAGATAGTGGTGAAAATGGTAAGGTCCACTAGCAAAAGTTTGCAATAATAAACCCAACTAAAAAAGTGAACACACATTTGCACAATAGTGAATCCAAATAAGTGAAACACAAAGGGTCCCAAGTGAGGCCATAACTTCATACCATATAGGAATATTTTATTGACCCAAATGAAATCCAACTAGAGGACAAACAATATATCCATCTATAAGATTCTTTGCATCATCCACATGACTCCACACACATCCATTAACTTTATTTAGCTAGTGTCCATTTACATTAAAACACTAACACTAAGAAAGGACACAATTAAATAACCTTATATAAATAATAAAAAATAAAATATAATAATTTTAAAAATATAACTCAAGTGCTCATATTTCCATCATACTCAACAAGAACCTTCTGGGATGGCCCATCGAATGCTCTAATTGATGTAGTACAAGTATGTTTATCATGATGATTATAAACCAAATGCACAAGTAATGTCTTGGTTTAAAAATTTTATCTTTCACCATTATCAGTTATAACACTGTGTATATGTTGGTGATCAATAAATGATCAAATTAATAAATAATGCATATCAAAGTCATCATACTTAATCTCAATTTTATTAAATGTAAAAGAAGGTGATTGAACCATAATACATATATGTTATGAATAAATACCAATAATCCCATCTAATGGGTGCCAATAATGTGATGGTAGAGTATGTGAATTATATGTTATTTATGCATCTATTTCCTTATTGTAATGATCTTGTAAATAATTGTTAATGATTTTATGTTTCTAATGATCAATAGGTTGTGAACCTAATTCCTTGGTAGCATCAACAAATGTAATATTTTGGTTATCAATAATGTCTTGTATATTGTGCTTCAATGTAAATAATTTATACATAGAATATCGTTTTCCCCAATTATAATCACAATAAGCATTCACATCATATCTTTTGGCTTTAAGTCTATTTATATCAACCTCTATATGATGAGTTAGAGATATAAGATGACACTATATTATCCATGGGAGTAATGAAGTGGGAGACTAAGTTAAGCATGCAAATTGTATCTTTGGTACATTATATAAGATAATTTAGTTAGGAAGGTGGGGAATTATGTTAATTGTTTTGGTTGTTTCCTTTTTTGAATCAGGAGGCTTTACCTTATAACTTTGTTTCATTTCAAATTTAGAATTGGTTTTATATGAAACTAGTGTGTTTATTACATACTTGAGTGTATTCAATGAAATAAGCTTCATTTCATAGTCCCATACAACATGGCATAAGTCATATAAATATTTGAACTTATTGAAAAGAATGGACTCATGTAAAGGAGAAAGTAAACTTTTTTCAAATATGTCTTGCAGCTCCATATCGACCATAGGATTGGTCATTTTAGCTAACATTGTCATGTACTTCAATACATATTCATTGATAGGTACATTATATAAGATAAGTTAGTTAGGATGGTGGGGAATTATGTTAATTGTTTTGGTTGTTTCCTTTTTTGAATCAGGAGGCTTTACCTTATAACTTTGTTTCATTTCAAATTTAGAATTGGACTTATATGAAACTAGTGTGTTTACTACATACTTGAGTGTATTCAATGAAATAAGCTTCATTTCATAGTCCCATACAACATGGAATAAGTCATATAAATATTTGAACTTATTGAAAATAATGGACTCATGTAAAGGAGAAAGTAAACTTTTTTCAAATATGTCTTGCAGCTCCATATCGACCATAGGATTGGTCATTTTAGCTAACATTGTCATGTACTTCAATACATATTCATTGATAGGTTCATTGGTTTGTTTTTAATTTTATCAATTTGAGCAAATGAAACATTTTCATAAATATTAATGGAAAAGTGTGATAAAAACTATACTACAAGAGGTTTGAATGGTTCTATAGATTGGAGAGGTAAAGCATAAAATCACCTCAAAGCATGGTCCTTGATGCTTATTGTTAATAATTTGGTCAAAATTTTATCATTTGAGGCATAATCAAGGCATTCCACATAAAAAGTTCAAATATTTTGTTTAGGATCACCCTTTCCATCATAAAATGTGAACTTAGGTGCAACAAAACCTATGGTAAAAGGTGAAAATATATCTAAAGTGTAAGTGGTTTATATAACACATCTTAGGAATCAATAGCATAAGGAGACTTTAAAGCATTTTTTTCAATAATTATAAGGTTCTCCTCCAAGGTATTTATAACTTGAAGGAGAGTTTGAATTGTGAACCCATTGGGATTTATTTTAAAAATATTAATGGTCACCAAAGGGGATGTGATCATGGTTTGAATAGGCATATAAATTAGTATTTGAGTAGAAACATTTGTTATCCCCATGATAGATGTAGCAACAATAGTTTTAGGAAACAAAGGTTTGAAGACATAACCTATGCTTCCACTAAATGTAGGTAGATTTACTGGCATGGAATTAATTTTAGTACCTTCTAAGGACTCACCATCACTAGGTGAAGAATACTTAGTTTTATCATGTTTACTTATTGCATCTCTTCTAACATACAAAAATGTATCTTTTAATCTCTTTTTATTATTCTAATGAGTAATCAATGCTTATTTATCTTCCATTTGAAAGTTATTTTTTACATTAACATTTTCAATTGCTTCATAAGTGAAAAATTTATAATTTGAAACAAAGTACAATAATTAGGAAAATAAGAAACACAAATTAGAAAACCCTAATTTACATAGGGTTTGATGTTTAAAGATTAGGTTCACCAAATGTTCAACCCTAAATTGTTCAAGATTGGGATATCTAAGATTAAATGGGGTAGAGATAGATTAAATTACAAGGGTGATAAATTATGTCTATAGTAGCCAAATAGATGTTAAACTTATAACATATGTTGAATTCATCAAATTGAGATAGGATAAAAATAGTAAGTACAACTATGCTATATATGAAAATAACAATGAATTAACATAATTAGATCATTATAATGTTAATTTAGTTATCAATTTGGAATAATTAGGAACTAGACTAGAATATGATTTTATAATAGTCATTCGATTCTAGATTGGGTGATTTTAAAGCTATAGATACTAGCATCATCTTGGGAAGGTTGCATCGACATTACTATCTAAAAAATAATATAGGTTTCTTATTAAAAACATATGATGGAAATTTATGTGACCACTTGGATGATTCTAGGTTTCTATTCACCTTCATTTTGGTACATTTAAATATGGATCATGTACTGTTGTTCCTCAAGAAATTACAAAAACCTAGTTTTTCATCTTCATAGTGACCCTAGGGAAAATTTGGTTAGTGGGCACATGATGTTGACCTAAACCCAAAAATGCATCTTCTAATGAGTATTGCCTACATAGCCAATAATTTTAATATGGATTGAGACTAATTTAGTTTTCCCTTATGTGTTATACTAAGTGTGAATTATATAATATGTGAAAAGTAAATACAATAGTGACCTAGCTTGTAACTTGGAAAATATATATCTTGGTTTGTTCCTTTAGTATTCAAACCCATGTTTTTGGTTTCCTTATGGTTGATATGGAAATAGGATAAAATAAGGAATATTTGCTCACTTTATTGCTTGATTGAATTATTTTTTTAAGTTGCTTGGTGAGTAGGTACGAAGTTTCTAGGTGAGGAATGAATTAGGAGTGATTATGAATATATACCACTCTTATTGAGAAATAACTCACATTAAATCACTCAGGAATTTTTAGGATACATTTAATTTCAAAATTAGATGAATTTATAATACTATAAATTTATATTAGAGTAGGATAACTCCATTAACGCAAGTGTCTATCCAAGATGCTAGTGTCTAGGGAGCATCAAATTAGGTACAGACTCAAAACTTGTCGAGGTGGAAAATAAGGAAGTTTTAAGAATTTTGGTCAAGATAGAAGGTTTGAGTCATTAGCATAAGATTTTTAGGCTAATAGATAGGAAAAGAGGCAAAATTTAGAGTAGATACAATAATTATGAAAGTCATAAAGGTCCAAAACATAGAGGAAAAATGAAGGTTTGAGTTTTCCAAGTGTAGAAGATTGAGGTGATATATAATCTAGAAATATCATCTACACATTTTTCCCTAAAACAAATCCTAGTATTATTACATTTTACATGGGAAACATTAACACTTTAACCCTATTGCTAGTTTCAATGCTTATATCAACTTAAACTATGGGTACACCTCCTTTGGTGACTTCTTAAACATTAAAACTTAGTGATCAAAATGTGTCAAATCTTGACCAAAATATAATTTTTTTTAAAGATAAGGTTAAAAAAATTGAAAAAATTTATATGAAATCACATTAGTTATTGATCCAAAAGTGTTTTTACATAACCCTCTTGCACCTAAAATACATTTTCACCCCTTTCCAACTATTTTTATTGCACATAATTTCACATTTTATGATGGAAAGGATGATCTTGAACAACATCTTCAATCCTTTTATGTGGCATTCATTTATTATTCCTCTAATGATAAAATTTTGAATAAATTATTTCCATAGAGACTCAAGGAATATTATCTAATATAGTTCTAAAATTTAAAAATACAATCATTAAAATAACTTAAACATCTTGTAGAGAGGGTTTTGGAAAACTTCTTTATCAACATTAATGAAAAGGTTTTGTATGCAAAAATAAAAAATTTAAAATAAGAAACCGATGAACCTATAAAATAGTATGTCTAAAATTACCAATCCAATGGTGGAAAAATAAATTCAATACATATCTAAGTAATTTTTAGTTTCCCCATTACATGAGTCTATTGTTACTAAAAAAATCAAATATTTTGATGACTTATGACATACTATTCGTGATCATGAAATGAAGATTATCTCATTAAAAAAACTTAAATATCTAGTAAATACACAAAAATACATCCAATACTAAATTCACTATCAGACTAAGTTAAAAATTAAAACTTACATAACCTAAAACAGAAGCAACTACTATGGTTAATGTAGTGTCACAACAACCTAATTGACTAGTTTTATCCAATACACAAAGGATAATTTTCATGGTTCCCTAAGTACCTATATTTTTTATTTACAAATCATATATATTATCACCTCATATCTCTCCCTCATTATATAAATATTGATATAAGTTTACCTATACCAAAAGGGTATGATGCAATGTTTATTGTGACTCTAACAAAAGCCATAGGTATTCTATATATATATATATATATATATATATTACCATGAGGTATAGGATCCAAGACCTTATCGATGACAAAAAAATTAAATTTTATGATCCTCCTAAGTTATCATGCTCAAAACATGGTGATGACCAAAATTAAAAGATATTTAACAACCCTTTGTGTAACCATTCTAAGAAGGAACCAAAAGTATAAATGGAATTGTTAACCACATTTTAACCTCAAGTCAAAATTTGTCACCCCCTCTAGGTTAAATATTCATAGGGTTTCTAAAACCTTGTTATGGTATTTTCATGGTCTTAAATGGTCTTAAATATTTCCATATGGTCATATTTTTCCTTGTCTAGCATTGTCTAAAGTTTGGTCTTATGTTCACTTTTCTAGTCTTCGGGGTCAATTACAAGGACTTGATGTTGTCAAACATGGTCAAAGGTTTAGTATGGTTTAAGGTCATTATAAAATTTTATTGAGTTTTTAGTAAGATCATAATATTATTAAATGACCTTTTATTTGGCTCTTATATGCAAAAAAGATAATTTGGCCACCTATTAGCCTATTTGGAGAAGTTGCATGTACCATTCCAAGAAGAAAATGTTTCAAGAAGATTCCAAACCTACCTAATGTCAAAAGAAGATTAGATAATGTTCAAAGATGATTAGAGATTGACAAAATCTACATTTTAATGCCTAAACTAAGAAAAAGGACACTTTACAAGCACTTTTAGGCACTTGTATGGACTTGCAAGATCAAATTTTAGTTGGAAATAGTTTGTAAGTGTCCCTTAAGATACCTAAGATAATATTATATATTTAGACCTATTGATGCCTGAAAGTGTATCATAGGTGGTTCTTAGTGTTTAATAAACACTACTCATTTCTAAATCTAGAGAATTCAATGCATGAGTTACAGGTTGTGATAATCTTATTACCTTTGGTGTAATAGAGGTAGAAAAAGTTAATTGTTTCACAAATTTATATTAGTTGGTGGTTGGGAGCCACTATGGATTGATAGTTGATCTTTGATTTTTAATTTATTCTATGCTTTTTAAAGTGAATTATGCTTAAACCTAAGTCTAAATCTAAACTAAGATGATAATTCCAAATGAAGCCAGTCTAAGGCAAATTGAATAAAAAGGAGTGAAAGGAAGGGTAAGGAAGAAAATAAAGGTGTTGTTGATCTTTATTTCAAAATTTTTGACAAATTTCCAATTTCATCTAAACATGCATTTAAAAAATATGCAACATGAATTAGTATAAGCTCAAATCCTATCACACATCAAGCAAGCATCTAAGGAAGGTATGGAATGATGCAAATAATAACAAGATTTAATTTAAGAATTTCACCCTTGCAAGAAAATAACATTATCCTATATACAAGAAGAGAAAAGGAAGATAATTAAACCTAAGAACTTTAAACTAATTTAACCTAGCATAAATTAACAACTCTACACTTAAAGATACATATCTAGAATCCACAAGAACCATTCATATCTGAGATTTGGACCAGACAAATGAGAGGAAAAACATGATAGTAATTCACACAATAAAATGTGGACAAACTTTGAAAAATTCCATTCTTATATTAATTTTCTCAAAATTTACAGAATATTTTTTTGGCTCAAAAACTCCCCCATTAAAAAAAGTAATACCCCTTTTAGTATAATGCAAGGAGGTGTACCAGTCAATCTTGTCAAATTAAAATTGTACATGTGTATAGGACAACTTTATTTTTTACAAATGTTATAGACACTTCCTAATGGACTAACTTATAAGTAATTTACTTTAAAATATATACATGCCTTTACAAAAATAATATTCTATTTTAAAATATATTTAATGTTTCTATAAAAAAGAATATCTTAAGTCAACTATCTTAACTTTAAGACCCTTGTGTTTCTATAGTATTTGTACTTCCCTATAGGATCTTCATTTTATAGTGTTTTTCATTGATAAGCCTGAGGTCAATAATAGGCCTCATGAATATTTTGTTCTTGGTCCTCTAGGATCTTGATATCCTTCTCAACTCTTTCAAATGCTTTCTTGATGCTTCTGGCATCTGCTATCTTCTCCTAATATGACAAAATCAAGCCCATGATCTTTTTGTTATCGACCCCTATTTTCCCTTGTCCTTGATTTCTCACCTCCTATATGATTGAGTAGTTCTATGTTTTAACTCCTCATCAATTATTAGGCCTAAAGGACTAGTTTTGGTGGGATATTTGATTAGGCTATCCAAAATGTGAAACATTTTGTCTTCTAGTTTTTTGAGGTCCTTATAGATGTACTCCATTTGTTTGTACCATATATTCAAGGCCTTGATCTTATGTACTAATATATCCATGGAAATAATCAGGTGGGCTAGGCTAACTATTCTAAATTCTAGGACATGACTCTTGGTCAAGGATTTGATCAAGTCTTTCACTTGATAACTTGAATCCATTGGCCAACTTAGCCTATAGCCATGGTTATTTATTTATTCACTACCTTTTGCCTAGTCTTGATTGACTTTAAATAATTAAACAAATTAGCCATGGTGTCTTCAAATTGTTAGAACCTATTCTCTTAGATTAACAAGATAGATTATCCTTTGAAATTCTTATTCTATTGTAGGATTCCCTTGATTATTATTTGAAATTGCTCTAATTGTGCCTAAGCTTATTCAAGGACATTTTGTTTGAATTTTGGGTCCTCACTAGGATTTCCCCCTACCAGTAGAGTAATACCAAAAAAGGATTCCACTTTCTAGAAAGTGAATTCCTCTCTACCATTCATGGATTTCTTCTTAGTTACCCTCTATAAATTGGTAGTTTTTGGGTCAAATTTGACACCAACTAAACATTCTTTCACATTTAGAATTGGGGTATCCATCTATGTTCCACTTGAATTTCCTATATCAGTCATCCTCTCCTCTTCTTAATTTTGTAATTAACTTATCCATGGATTTAACTCTTCATGCATAGGTATGTTGATTAATTACATCAATACCCAATGATGGTGTATAGTAGGTATTTTATACAATTTTACATAGATGAAACATTTTGGAATGGTTGGACCATGAATCAAGTTTTCTTCATTGAAGAGGTTGAATTCACTCAAAATATGAGTGAAGGTCACCTTGGGATTCTTGGTTTTCATTGGGACCATTTCCAACTCAAATTTTATTTTAGGGGTATCCATAGGAACTAAATCCCATATTTATTTCCCGTTTTATTCTTTTGTTTATTCCATTTATGCCTCTTCCTCATTAGACCCATATGCATTGGATAACATTTTTAGAGAATCATCAATTGTCTCCCCAGGGTCTAATGCCACCATGTGGACTTCTTCAACCAGTCATCCTTATTCTTCTACCTAGGTTGAAGATGATGTTATTTCATTAGGTCTTATTTCTTTTGGCCTATGATCAGTTTGTATTTTAGGTTTGGGATCCTCTTTTGATTGAGGTAGTGGAGGTGTAGAAGGTACACCACTTAGCAAATGGTATTGCCTTGGCCTCAGTTACCATATGTCATCATCCCCCTTTTATTTCTTTAGCATCTTATATTCAATTTTGGTTGTGTGTTTTTACAATCTCCTAGTGACATCGAAGAATGAAGATGCTTTTGTGAAAATAGGGTCAAAAGAACCAACTTGATGACATAAGACACATTTATTTAATTATACTTGAAATGTTCCTTAGCTTTTAAACAAGGTTCCCATTTTGTGAGCTCATCCACCTATAATTTGAAGGATATTCTGTGTCTTGATGCTACTTCAATATTTTCCCATTACTTGAACATGTTCCTCCCAATATTTATTGAGAGGTTTTGGAAGATCCCTTTCTTATTAATTCTACATAATCCATCAATGTCATGAAATAATTGATATGATACCTCTTGCTCTACTAGCTTATTGGGTACATGGATGGGTAGCCTGAGAGGTTAGCCCTAAATTCCTTCAATTTTTATGACCATGAAGTCAAGATACAACCATATATATCCCATGGAATCAATTGACATTTTAATCAAGGGGCTAACTCTTGACATTAGATTCCTAGTGATGGACTTAGTTATGCCTAGATAAACATAGTCACAAATAAAGTGGATGAGGTTGCTATACTTGAATATGTGCAATTTTGATTAATATTATTAAACTATCTGAGTCCCATAGGGTGACCATTCTCTAAGGTTGAGAATATTTGTTTCTATAATAAGGGCATCTAGAAGGTATGATATCATATAAAATTGGGTTCTGGTCCTTTTCCAAACTGTAAAAATCTACCTACCTAAAAATATGTTAATTACTTCACCAAGAAGAGAGATGAGTTATTTCTCAACCATAAAATAGACTAAGGGCAGCTAAATTTTGTCCACATATGTAGTGGTTGAATTTACACATAACCTATTCATCATAGTTATGATCATCCTAATTCCATGTCTAAATTGGCTAATGGCGATGTTGTTATTGAAGTCTAAAAACACTTGATTCTTGAAATAAAACCACTAGGAAAGGATTATATTTAAGTCATTTTATTTCGCCCAATTATTGATTTTGGTTTGGTATACTTGGGGTTTAAGTAGTTTTTACTAGTTTTAAAATGCTATAGTAGAGATATAATCTATATTTTTGTAAGTGTGCTCATTGATTAACATGTCATTAGGAATTTTAACATCCTTTAAAATAGGAGAGAGAATGTCTATACAATACAATACATCAGGTTTTGATATAACATAATGGAGACCCATAAATTAAATGACAACTATGTCAGAGTAGAGCCTCTTTGTTGACACATTCTTATCCTCTTCTTGGGTGATGGGTTTTTGTTCTACAATGATCTAGAATAACCTTGATCGATTATTGTCCTTAGTGTTTAGAGTGTTGGCATAAAAATATGTATCTTAAAGATTATTCCTTCTACATCTAAGGTTAAATAAAGTTCCACATCTTATTTTGAACTTCCTCTTTGAGCTACCATGGCTTATGAATTGGTCAAATTGCTTACTAGTAGATCACAATTCAGTCTTAGATTGAATTATCCTTATATACATGACAATACAATCTTCCCTTGCTTGATTATGATGATCATAGGGTTAAACTAGGGCTTATCTATGTGCTTAGGGATTTTTTGAAGGTTTTTACATAGCTTTAATGGTAGCATCTTATCAAACTTATATGAACTTCATGGCTTAGATTTGGTTTGGATCTTCATATTTATACCTTTGATTTTTTGAGCCCACAAGATCTTTTAATCTGATGGGGTGCATATGTGGTGTTGTTGTGACATATTCATGGCATGTATCTCTTTAATTTCCTTTTAAAATATGACCATTTCCATTTGAAAATTATTTTTTATTTCACACCATTATATTTTCCTACATGGATTAATGTGTGCCATTGATCTCGATATAATGGATCAAATTTTATTGGATACTTTTTCATATTCCTCATGGTTAGAACATTTGTCACTATTGCATTGCTTTTACTTTTTTTGAAATGTCAATGTTGATCTTGTACTGTCAAACCATCTTTGCCCAGATGAATTTGCTCCATTGATCTTGAATGATTGGATCATGTTATTTGCTCCACATGATTTTGATCAGAATGTGTATGCAAGGCTACATACCATCAATCTTCAAAATATTCTCAAGATTTAATTTATGGCATACATTTGTACTATATGTCATCTCTAGGGTGGTTCTAAACTTTTCAACCTTCATTATGCATCATTAGATTTTGTTAGGCTAGATGAATGTGCTCTATTGATCCTTTTATTTCCTTCACTTATCTCACCATTATATCTTTGGTAGGGTTCCTATGATGGTGACCCTTATCACCTTATCACTCATCTAGAGATTCATTAAAGTTTTGACTCAATACACACCATCGATCAGAATGTGTACACCCAACCACATACCATTAATATTTAAGGACATGCTTGATATTTAATCATCCATTATAGGCTTGACACTTGGCATCTCCATACTATCTTTGAGTTCCTTTCAATTTTCAATGTTGATCTTGTACCATCAGATTATCTATGAATAATCAATTATGCTTCTTCAGATCATTTTTTGCTAGCTACATATCATTAAATCTTTAGTAGGATTCCCATGATGCCAACACTTATCACATTATCACTTATTTTTGAGTGGTGTTGAAGTCTTCACTTAACATGCACCATTAGATTAATTTTCCCCAAGAAAATACGTATCATTGATCTTACGGATAATAAAATTATTTAAGCCAGGCTTAGGAAATATATAAATAAATTAGGCTAAAATCTTAAGGCTAAGGTTTTATTTGTTTTAATAGACATGAATTAAAACCTTAGGATAAAATATTAAGGTAATTTTAGAACATAATAAATTGATCCCATGATTAAAAAGAATTGGGATAAAGTTTTAGCTTAAGGTTTTATTATATTAATAGATACAATAAAAATTTAAGGTTATGATTTAGGCTAAATTTATAAGAAAAGGGACCCTTCATTTAGTTATACCATTTTAGTAATAAAATATACCAAGGGGGCTCGAGACATAAAGGGACCAAGCATAAGATTATTAGTCTAAGGTTTGGTCTTGTTGAAAAACATGACTAAATTAAACTAAGTCCATGGCACAAATAATTATTCTTTTATGAATTATTCTTGCACAAATTTTAATTTAATTTGAAAGGGACCTAGGTTAAAACATTAGACTAGGGATTTAACATGACTTAAAATAGATTCAATTAATCCCTGACAGACCAAAGGCTAGTAAAATATCAATTTAACATTGAAGCACAAAACCATAAGCATGTTCACTCCCAAATGAGATTTTATTGAACCTATAATACAAAACCACAATAAATAATCATTATCAACATTAGAAGGGGTAAAACCATGATCACTTGAAAATATGTCAATCAATCTAAATTATAACCAAATGTGGATGATTTTCAAATAAAAATAATGTGCAAACATGCTAGTGGTAATTTGGTCAAATGAGTTTTCAATTTCAAGGTAAAAAATTACAAAATTTAAAACAAGGGTCCCCATTTTTAAGGAATGGGGGTATTTTAACATCAATAAATGGTAACTTCTAGGGAAAACATAAAAATATGTTAGAATTCAGAGACTCTAGTTTATACTAATAACTAGGCTATTTATTCCATTTGATCAAGTTCCACTATTAAGATCAATTCATGGTTAAAATAAGGCTTACACATGTAGGATTAGGATAAAACATCAAAACATATCCATGTTATGTGTGTGGTTTGATTCCACTTACTGATTGCCATAGGATTTGAAGAACAACTTACAAATTCATGACCTTAACCCTTAACATTTAACTACAAAATATTTATATGTTCATTAAGAATCATGATTTATCTCAAGGAAGGCTTGGGAATTACTCTACTACCAATTAGTAATACATATCACCAATAGAGATACCTTTGTCTCCTCTCAAGTCTTTGCTCCACTATCAGCTAGGCATCCATAGCCCTGGTGGAGAGTAACAGAATCACCTTTGCTTAGAAAATTCTTAAATTTTATAATAATCTCTTATTTTTTATACTTTTAGACACTTTAAATTTGTAGCAAATGTTGGGAACCAGATTAGCCAAGTTTTGGGATTTGGTCAAATGTTTGATCTTTAGACAATCATCCTTGGCTATAAAATTTGTCCTAGAAAATTAATGTTTTTTAAGTGCAAACATGACTTTGTCCTAATAATTCAATATTTCACCCTATATGTGTAATCCTTCTTAGAATCAAACTTAGATCAGAACAAGGTTTAAAATCTCAAGTAAAAATGGACCTACTTATTAGTCCTCACCAGTTTATTCAAACTATAACATCAAATTCATATTTAAATAACCCATGATCAACTAATGCTAATAAATAATACCTACATTAAAAAACTATGAGGTTTCACGAGAAATCATATGAATCTTGAGCTGAGGGATATCTAAAATAGACTTATTGAAAGCAAAGAACAAAGTAGGTAAAAAAAACACACCAAATAGAAATCACACCAATAGAAAACAAACAGAATAAGAAAATAAATATATACATGTGCTATGTACAAACAAGGGATAAGAAATAAATAAACTAACCTAAGCCTACCTAAAATAACTATAACTAGTCTTAAAGTTCACTCCATGAATACTTTAGGTGAGATACCATAGAAATAGTGCCCAATCTTATATTTCTTAGTTGGCAATATAAACTCTACTCCTTACAAGTCTTTTAGTTTGAAGGTGCTATCTTGCAAGATTTCATCAATTTGAGATGGACCAATCCATAAACGTGTGAACTTCCCATGATTTCTTTTTGGTTCTAAGGATTTATCCTAAAGAAGAACTAGGTCTCTTTATATAAATAGATTTATCTTTGAAGGCTTATCAAACCACCTCTTGACTATGGTTTGATGTCTACTAAAATTGGAAAAAGTATCCTCTCTTATATCTTTCATCTATGTGTTGTCAAGTAGTCTTAAACTTGACAAATTTTTAATCCTCCTCCATGTACTCTTGCATGAACTTGTATGTTGGTAGCTTGAGTGTGATGGGAAATATAGGTTCTTTACCATATACTATCATGAATTGTGATGCATTTAGGCCTTTATTGACTCTCGTTCTATCTATCCCAAGGGAATATTTAAGTAGCTTGTGTCATATTCTTGGTTTATTAACTATAGACTTCTTTATGGGTTTCATCAAGGTCTTATTTATTGATTCAAATACTCCATTGCCTTGGGGATAATGGTTTGATGAGAACTTGAGGAAAATTTTGTTTTGATATGCCCATTCAATCATCTTAATGGATATAAAATAAAATCCATTATCATAGACTATAGATATTGGTGTCCCAAACCTTATGCATATGTTTTCTTCTATGAATTTGATCACTTATTTAGTATTATACTACATGGTTACCTCTAGTTCAGTCTATCTTGTGTAGTAGTTAGTATTAGTCAAGACATACTTATGACCATCTGAGGAGTTAGGGCTTATGACCCATACAAAGTCTAATCCCTATTTTTAAAAAGTTTTATTGATCATGATTGGCGTCAATGGCATGGCTATCTTGGGCTCTTTGGTGTTGAAGACTTGACATGAGTGACATTATATCACATGATTGTGAACATCTTTGAAGATATTGAGATATTAATAACCATCCCAAAGGATCTTGTGGGCTATAATTCTTCTATATCGATGTCCATTTCCAAGCTTATCATGAAAAGTGGTTAAGTTCTCAGTTGCTTCTTCCTTGGAAACATAACTTAGGTAAATGCCTTCAAAATTTTTCCTATATAGTAATCCATCCTTGATAAAGAAATGTGCTACCTTGAGCCTCAAACCTCTCTTTTATTCTATATGTAACCCTAAATTAAAATAACCATTCATTAGCAAATAGAAAATAGGATCATACTAATCATTAAGCTAATAACTTTATTTCTCTACCTGCATAACACTTAGTTTGGGATTAATATTGGAAATTAACTAAACTAAGCCTTTGCACTTTACCAACTTGGTAGTCTTCATTTCAAGACCATTCACTTGAATAATGGACATACACTTACCTCTTCTCTCCCCAAGTTCACATTGAGTCAACAATATCTCAGTGGTAGGGTCTAGCAAGATTGCATGCAATTTATTCCTAAGAATATAGTGTCTAAACTTTTGTACTACACTGACCAAATCAAACACTTGTTTTTTAATCAAATAATAATTTAACTTAGCATTTTTATGTTTAGTACTCATGAAATCAATGGGATGATCACACTTATCTATCTTCTAGGTTATAATAACAACTATTGTATGATCAGAGGTGAAGGAATAAATATGTAAATCTTTAGTAATGTCAGGACTTATCATTACATGACCTTGTCTAATTCATTATTTGATGTATTTAAAATATTTCTTGGTCTCTTCATTTCATGTGAGTTTTACATCTTTCTTTAGCATGTCATTCAATGTCTTTACAATTTTTGTAATACTAGAAATTAACTTTCTCACAAAGTTGATTTTGACAAAGAAAGACTTTAGTTCTTTCATACTATTAGGGGATTCTATTTTTGATATTACATTTACTCTATTAGAGTCAATAGATATCCCTTCTTTAGTTATGACATGTTTTAAAAACATTCACTTAGTTACATAAAAATGTTCTTCTTGGGATTTAGTGAAATTATATACATCCTACATCTCTCAAATACTTATTGTAAGTACATAATGTGGTCATCTCTATTTTTAGAAAACACATTTAGATCATCCATGTATATAATAATGCACTTACCTATGAGGATTTGGAATGCATGGTCCATAGCTCTTTGAAAGGTTGTATTTGAATTGATTAATCCAAAGGGCATTCTCTTGTAGGAAAAAGTGCCCCACTTATTAGTAAATGTGGTCTTCATCATGTCTTCCTTATTCACTAGTACTTGATTATAACCTAAAAATCTATCAAGAAAGGACATCATAGCAGGACCATAAACAATTTGGATAACTTGGCCAAGAGAAGGTAGGGGATAATTATCCCTTTTAGATGTTTTATTCAAATTTCTAAAGTTAATGCATAATATAATTTCATCATTTTTATTCCTGATCAGTGCTAATTTAGCTACCCAAGTGGAGTGTCTAATGGGAGACACTATCTTAGCATCTAGTAACTTCTTTACCTCTTTGTATATCATTGTTTCTAATATAGGGTTGACTGCCCTTTATTTTGCCTAAAATGTTTACAATATTCTCTTAATGGTATGGTGTGGGTTATGACTCTAGGATCAAATATCATCAAGTCATCATACGACCATGATATTACATGTTTATACTTGGTTATAAATTCTTTGGCTCTCTTGGTTTCAATGCTTGTTTAGGATGTACCAATGTTTACCATCTAAGGTCGACTTTGGGAACCTAATATAATTGCATTGTAGTCCTTCCCATATACTTTGGGAATCTTGATAGTTTCAACTAGTTTATCAGAATCAAACAATATCTCTAGGGAAATCATTCATTTTGGGATTTTTATTATCATTCAACTAAATGACCTTTTTATCAAGATTGACTTCAATTTTGTCATCATCAAGGGTATTTTAATTGAACTCATCAATGATGTGAGACTCAAATACCCATAAGTTGGTCATGAAATATATGATCTATTGATCATCACTAAATAATTACAGATGGTTAACATTATCTAGAACTGAGGGACATGGAACTAATTCAATGGTCAGGTTTTGAAACTTTGAATTTTGATTAGGAATAAGGTTGGTTACAACTGAAATAAGTTCATCAATAGCCTTGTTTTCATCTCTAGGGATTGACATAATGTTGAAAGAATCAAAACATTTAATTAAGTCTCACACTCTAAATTTATACTTCTTAAGATATAACAATTTACATTGATATCTACTTTTGACCTGATTAATTACTAGTTCTAAATCACCAAAAACTAGTAGTTATGTAACCTTGTGTTTGATTTCAAATTATAATACGAGAATAATTACTTCATACTATACAAGATTGTTAGTGCATGGTAATTGGAGTTTTTAAGATGTATTTTACTCTTTCCCAATGAGATTGATTAATATCACTCCTACTCCAGAACTTGATTTACATATAGTACCATCAAAATACAACTTCCATAATCTAGGCATAACATGAGAAGTTTTGAAATTACATACCTTTGGGGTGTCAAGAGTGTAAAAACCCAGATCTGATTTAACCATATTAACCCTCTCATTGGTTTCATTGTACTCGATGATCATATGCTTCATCTTGGGCTCCCTTTCTATCTTGATCTAATTTGGAACTCCTTTCTAAGGTAACCACATGTGTAAATAGTCAATTAACATGTACCCATTCAAGGATCTTGTCAAATATCTAATCAAAAACATTCCATAAGAATCAGGGATATCTACCACTTGGATGTCAATGAACTATTTGATTCTTGGTTCAGAAGCAATCTACATGTGAACATTCAATAATTCACCAATTACTTTGACTATTGATTTATCTAATTGAGTTACAACTCTATTAGATTTAATTGGAGTCAAACTAAGTTGGTCATATATACCTTTATGAATAATATTTACATATGCACTAGTCTAACAAGAAATTATGCAAATTATTACCAAAGATTATGATTGTTAGCAATAAAGGTGGAACATTTACCTTACTCTTGTGTATTGAAATGTTAGCCTATGCAACCTTTGGAGACTTAATATGATTATTAGACAAAGATTCCAATAATAAATCCCTTTGTTTTTTAATATAAGTAAGTTCATACAAATTATTTTTAGCTTTGATCCTTTTCATGTCTTCTACTATATTATATCCAATCCTATTGGAAGAATTAGATGTATCAACATTGGGTTTAGAGTTACTTCCATTAGGAGGTTTTGAATTATTATCTAATGTGGTATTAGGAGTGTCAAAATTATTTGGTGGAGTTGAGGTAGTCAAAGGTTGTTTTTGCTCCCTATTCCTCAGAGGATATGTTTTTTGAGATATTGCTAAAAAGCATAAATCTCTTCAGGGATATCCTTAGGCTCATTCTATTATTGAAATGGTTACTCAAATGTCTCCACCATGAGAGTTGAGTCATAAGATTTGGATGAACTTAAAGAGCTTGATGTACCTACACCATTGTCTTTATTAGGGACAACTTCAAAAGTACCTAAATCTTCTTAAAAAACTCCATAAGCATCACAAAATTATAGACAATCTAATTCACTATGCTTTGAAGTACAATACACTCTACAATAATCAAGCAAAGATACATCAATAAGATTTATATCAAGCACATTATTATTAGTGGATGACTCATTGATGTGACTATTGTTGTTGTTATTAAAGAACCTATTTGAAGCCCTATTAAACCTTTGGAAAGGGAAATTCTTATTAGATATTTCCCCAATATTTTCAACTTATTTTTTTAGTTGAAGGAAATAAGTGCTTAGATTTTGAACCATCTTTAGGATAGACTCATTCTCATTATTTGGTTCCTTTGAATTATGCACTTGAGTATTGAAACTAGTTATAAGCACCAAATCTCTTTGATCTTTTGGATGAGATCCACTTGTAATATTGTTCAAGAATCCCATATTTTGTCCAAGATGATCATGATTCAAAGGTAATTGGTTCAGAACTAGAAGCTAATTTAAGGTAGGGATATTTTGATTGGCATTGGGAATGACATTAAACATAGGTAAATTTAGATAAATGCTAGGAATACAGTATGCCATTTGGCCTTAGGTTTGCATCTGATAATTAATGATCATAGCTTTAACATAAGCTAGGGCTAGTCTATTGATGACCTGAATGGATATTTTGAGACACATAAAAGTCATGGGATCTAAGGCATCCTTGTAAATATCTAAGGTTGAAGCCTCATTGGGTATAAAAGGGGCTATGGTTATACTAAATAGTTTTTTGAATCTAGAATTAAAGGATCTTATAGGATCATTTGAATCTCTTTTAACTGTGGTAAACTATTGGTAAAGAACACAAAGACTGATGATTTTTCCAAACTAACCTATGAAGTAATTATTAAAATAATTATAACTAGATATGTAGTTTTTATAAAGATTAAGGAACCATTCATATATAAAATATTTTTAATTAAATGGGAATAACCTACATGCTACATCTTCGTGAATAACATTTAAAATTATTGAAGTAGCTTTGAAACTTTTAATGTGTTCTTCAGTAGTTACAACACCATTAAGACTAAAAGTAGGCAAATGCTGTTTAATATTTTGAGGAAGGTCATGTACTACACCTATCACATTGATTAAATAACCTTATATCCAAGCCATACCTTGATAGGAGTTAAACATAGGAGCACCTTGAACTAGTGAAGTTAGTTGATACTTTAAAAGTCTACACTTACCTTTATCTCACCTAGATCTCTTATAAACTTCTAATGAAATAAAAGGAACCCCTATCTCTAAACATGACCATGTGCTTATCTTTGGCAATTTTAGCTTGAAAATTTCGAACCCTATATAAAAAATGATGTGTAAATCTTACCTTTGTAAATAACTATGATCAGACTTGCACATTAGGCAATTTTTACACAAATTTTTATGACAAATGACAAAGGACATCAATAATTAACTATATTAGCTCAAATATATCTCCAAATATACAATTATGAGTGATCTTTACATGTTTGAAGCTTAGATAAACTCAAATTTTCAAATATTTAATCAATCTTTGACGAAAAATGCTATTACTAACTTCAAATTCCTTAGATTCACAAACCTTAAGCTATGTTTTCCATAATTACTCATGAATGTTCAAATAATATCTATCTTTGTCTAAATAAGCACAAAGTCTAGTCTAAAACCATTAATATGAATGACCTTTATGAAAATATGTTAAAAGAAACACAAATATATAAAGAATACATCAATATTTTGACATAATTCACCAAAATTAGTAATGATGTTGGAAATATTCAAAGATTTAACTAACCCTCCTTATATAATCAATGAAATGTGTTCCCTATTGATGCCTAAAAGTGTATCATAGGTAGTTATTAGTGTTGAAGAAACACTACTCATTTTTTAATCTATAGAATTCAATGCATGAGTTGTAACTTGTGATAATCCTATTACCTTTGTTAGAATAGAGACATCACAAGTGGATTGTTTCACAAATTTATATTATTTGGTGTTTGGAAGCCACGGTGGCTTGATAGTTGATCTTTATTTTGAATATATTCTATGATATTTTAAGTGAATCATGCTTAAACCTATGTCTAAAGCTAAACTAAGATGAATATCCATAATGAAGTTAATCTAAGGTGAATTACTAAAAAAGGAGAAAAAGGAAAGATAAGGTAGAAAAGAGAGGTGTTTTTGATATTTATTTCAAACATTATAACAATGTTATAGTTTCATTTGAACATGCATTTAACCAATACTAAAAATGAATTAGCATAAGCTCAAATACTATCACACATCAAGTAAGCATCTAAGGAAGGTATGGAATGATGTAAATAAAAATATGATTTACTTTAAGAATTTCACCTATGTAAATAGATAACATCAACCCAAATGCAAGAAGATAAAATAAAGAGAAGTAAACGTAAGAACTTTCAACTAATCTAGCATTAGCACAAATTAGCAACTCTGCACATAAATATGCATATGTAGAATTCATAAAAACATTCATATCTGATATTTGGACTAAGCAAATAGGAAAGAAACCATGATAGTTATTCACATGAGCAAATGTGGACAAACTTTTCAAAATTCCTTTCTTATATTAATTTTCTTAAAATTTAAAAAATAGTTTTTTGGTTCAAAAACTCCCCCTTACAAATGGTAATACCCTTTTTTATATAATGCAAGGAAGTATACTAGTTAGTCTTGTGAAATTATAATTTTACATGTGTATAGGACAACTATCCTTTTTAAACATGTTTTAGACACATCCTAATGTACTTACTTATAAGAAATGTACATTACATGTTGTACATGCCTTTATAAAAATAATGTTCTATTTTCAAAAATATACAATGTCTATATATAATATAATATCCTAAGTCAACTAGCTTGAATTTTAGACCCTTGTGTTGCCATAGTATTTTGAATTCCTTACAAGATATTTATTCTATAATTTTTCTCATAGATAAGTTGGAGGTCAATAATAGGCCTCATGAAGATTTCTTTTTCTTGATCCTCTACGATCTTGGGATCCTTTTCGTCTCTTTTCTATGTTTTTTTGATGCTTATGGCATCTCATATCATCTCCTTAGATTAAAAAATCAAGCCCATGATCTTCTTATTATCAACCCCTATTTTCCCTTTTCCTTTATTCCTCACCTCCTACATGAATTGAGTAGTTCTATGTTTGAACTCATCAATTACTAGGCCCAAAAAGACTAAGTGTGGTGGGATTTTTGATTAGGCTATCTAATATGTGAAACATTTTGTCTTTTAGTTGTTTGATGTCCCTATAAATTTCCTAAATTTTTTTGGACTAACTATTTAGTACCTTGATCATATCTACTAATATATCCATAGCCATATTTAGGTTGGCTAGGATGACTGTTATGAATTTTTGTACTTGATTCTTGGTCAAGGCTTTGATCAAGTATTTCACTTGATAACTTGAAGCCTACCATTGGTGAACTTGGCCTATAGCCATGGTTATTTGTTTATTCATTACCTCTTGCCTATTCCTAATTGACTTTAAAGAATTAAACAAATCATCCATGGTGTCTTTAAATTACTGGAATATGTCCTCTGGAATTGACAAGATAGATTATCCTTTAAAATTCATTTTATGTTGTAGGATGCCCTTGATCACTAATTTTAATTACTATTATTTTTCCTAAGCCAATTCAAGTACATTTTCTTTAAATTTCAAGGCTTCACAAGGATTTTGACCTCCCACTAGATTCAAACTAACAAAAGGTTCCACTTTCTAGAAAGTCAACTCCTCTCCACCAACCATTGCTTTCTTCTTAGTTACCCTCTATAAATCAATAGTTGTTAAGTCAAATTTGACACTAATTGAATATTCTATCAACTTTGGAGTTGCGGTCTCCATTTATGCTTTATTTGAAGATCTTGGAGTAGTCATCCTTTTCTCTTCTTCCTTTTTCAATGTAACTATCCATGGCTTCAACTCTTCATGCACATGGATTTTTATTACTTGCATCATGGCCAAAGGATGGTGCATAGTAGTTATTTTTGGAAATTTTTCATAGATAAACCATTATAGAATGGTTGGACCATGAATGAAGTTTTATTCACTAAAAAGGTTGACTTTACTCAAAGCATGAGTGAAGGTCATCTTGGGCTTCTTGGTTTTTACTAGGACCATTTCTAACTTAAACTTTTTTTTAGGGGTATCCACATGAACCATTTTTCATATTTCTTTCCCATTTTATTATTTTTTTATTCCATTTATACCTCCTCGTCATCAAACCCATAGGCACTGGATAACATTTTTAAAGCATCTTTAATTATCTCCCCAAGGTCTAATGCCACCACGTAAACTTCTTTAATTAGTGATCCTTATTCTTTTACCTAGGTTGAATATGATGTTATTTCATCAATCCTTATTTCTTATATCTTATGCTCAATTTATATTTTGGGTTTGGGCTCTTCTTGTGATTGAGATGATGGAGGTCTAGAAGGTGCACCAATCAATAAATGGTATTGCCTTGGCCTCAATTACCATATGCCATCATCCCCCTTTTTCCCCTCATCATCCTAGATTCAAGTTTGATATTGCATTATTTAAATCTCTTCGTGACCTTGAATAATGAAGATGCTTTTGTGTAAATAGGGTCAAAATCACCTAGATATTGATCATAAGTCGCATTTATTCCTTTAGCCTTCAAATGTTCCTTAACTTTTAGACAAGGGTCCCATTGTCTAATCTCATTCATCTATAATTTGAAGGATGTTTTATGTTTAGATGTTTCTTCAGTATTTTTCCATTGATTTAACATGGTCCTCCCAATAGTTATTGGGAGGTTATGGAGGAACCCTTTATTTTTTATTCAATAGAATCCATCAATTCCATGAAATAATTGATATGCTACCTCTTACTCTGCTAGCATATTGGGTACATAGATGGGTACCTTGAGAGGTTGGCCCTATATTCCTTCAATTATTATGACCATTTAGTCTAAATACATCCATATATATCACATAGACTCAATTAAATATTTTATCAAGGGGATAACTCTTGACATTAGATTTTATGTGATGGACTTAGTTAGGGATGGATAAAAGTAGTCATAAATGAAGTGGATGTGGTCCATGTACTTGAATATGTGAAATTTTGAATAATATTGTGAAACTATTTGAGTCCCACTAGGTTACCATTCTCTAATGTTAGGAATATTGATTATGGTAATAAGGGAGTGTAGAAGGTATGTCATCATATAAAATTGGGTTTTAGTCCTTTTCCTAATTGTAAAAATATGACTACTTGAACAGGTGTTGATTACTTTACCAAGAGGAGGGATGAGCTATTTATCAACCATAAAATAGACTAAGGGCATCCAAATTTTTTCCACATATGTAGTGGTTAAATTTCCACATAACATATTTATCATATTAATGATCATATTGATTCTACGTTTAAATTAGTTTATGGGGATGTTGTTATTGAAGTCTAAAAACACTTGATTCCTATAATATAGCCATTGGTTAAGGATGGTCTTTAATTCATTTTATTTTCTCCAATTGTTGATTATGGTTTGGTATACTTGGGGTTTAAGCAATTTATAATAGTTTTCAAATGCTATAATAGAGATATAAGCTATATTTTTATGAGTGTGATCATTGATTAACATGCCTTTATCAATTATACCATCCTTAAAAATAGGAGTGACAATGTCTATATAATACAGTACCTTAGGTTTTGCTATAGCATAATGGAGACCCATAATTTGAATAGAAACTATATCATAGTAGAGCCTCTTCACTAACACATTCTTCTTCTATTCTTTAGTGATGGATTATTATTATTCAATGGTCTAGAACAACCTCAACCAATTTTTGTCCTCAATGTTCAAAGTGGTGACATTAAAATCTATATCTGTAAAGATTATTCTTTCTACATTTGAGGTCAAATAAAGTTCCACATCTTATTTTAAAACACCTTTGTGAGCTACCATGGCTTTTGAATTGGTCAAATTGCATACTATTGGATCGCAATTCAATCCCAGATTGAATTATCCTTTGCACAAATGATAATGTAATCTTCCCTTTCTTAATTATGATGATCAAAACATTGAACAAGGGCTTTTATATGTGCTTAGGGATTTTTTGAAGGTTTTACATAGATTTAATGGTATCATATTGTCAAACATATATGAACTTCATTCCTTAGATTTGGTTTGGATCTTAGTATTATACCTTTACTTTTATGAGCCCACAAGATATTTTAATCCAATGTGGTGCTTATATGGCATCATTATGGCATCTTCACAACATGAAGATCATTAATTTAATTTTGAAATATGACCATTTACCTTTGAAAATTATTTTTATTTTACACCATTATATTTTCCTACATGTATCAATGTGGCCCATTGATCTCAATTTGAGGGATCAAATGTTATTGGCCACTTTGTCATATTCCTCATAGTCATGATACTTGTCACTACTGTATTGGTTCTAGCTTTGTTGAAATGTCAATGTTGATCTTCTAACATCAGATTATTTTTTCCTAGATGAATGTGCTCCATAAATATTGAATTATTGGATCATGTTCTTTGATCTATATGCTATTGACTAGAATATGTATGCAAGGATGCATACCATTGATCTTCAGAATATGCTCAAGATTTAATCCATGGCATGAAGTTGTACCATGTTTCATATCTAGGGAAGATTTTGAATTTTTATCCTTCATTATGCATTATTATATTTTATTAGGCTAGATCAATGTTCTTTATCAATCCTTTTCTATCCTTCACTTTTCTCACCATTAGATCTTTGGTAGGGTTCCCATGATGGTAACACTTGTCACCTTCTCTCTCATCCAGAGCTTTGTTCCAAATTTGAATCAATATGCATTGATGATTAGAATGTGTATGCACAACCACATTTATCTATATTTGGGAACAATCTCAATTTTTTACAATCCATTGCATGGTTAACACTTAGCATCTCTATGCTGGATCTGAGTTCCTTTAAATTTTCAACATTGATCTCGCATCATCGGATCATCTTCGATTGATCAATTGTGTTTTGTTAGATGATTTTTTTCTTACCATTAGACATTTGGTATGATTATTATGGTGGTAACAGTTTTCACCTTCTCACTTGTTTTTGGGTTGCATTGTAGTCTTGACCTAACATGCACTATTGGATCAATCTTGCCTAAGGAAATGTGTACCATTGATCCTATGGATAATAAAATTGTTTAAGTCAAGCTCGAGAAATATATAAAGAACTTAGGCTAAAATATTAAGGCTAAGGTTTTATTTATGTTAATAAAAATAAATTAAAACCTTAGGATAAAATTTTAAGCTAGGTTTAGAGCATAATAAATTGATCCCATGAGTAAAAATAATTGGCATAAAGTTCTAACCTAAGGTTTTGTTGTATTAATAAATATAATAAAACTTTAGGGTAAGGTTTTAGGTTGAGTTTATAATAAAAGGGACCCTTTTTTTAGTTATACCATGCTATTAATAAAATATACTAATGGGGATTGGGACATAAAGGGACCAAACATAATATTTTTAGACTAAGATTTGGTCATGTTGAAAAACATGACTAAGCCTTAGGATAAAATTTAAACTAATTCCATGGAAAAAATAATTATTTCCACATAAATTATTCCCATGAAAATTTGATTTTAATTTGAAAGTGACCTACTTTAAAATATTATACTAGGGCTTTAACATCATTTAAAATAGATTCAATTAATCCTTGATAGACAAAAGGATAGTAAAAGATCAATTTCACATTGAAGTGCAAAAACCTCAGCATGTTCATTCCTAAATAAGATTAAATTAAACCCATAATACCAAAACATAAAAAATAATAATTAGAAATATTAGAAGGGGTAAAAACATGATCAATTGAATATATGTCAATGAATCTAAATTATAACTAGGTGTGGATGATTTTTAAATAAAAACAGTGTGCAAACATGGTAGTGGTACTCTGATCAAGTGAATTTTCAATTTTAAGGTATAAATTTGAAAAATTTAATAAAAGGATCCCCATTTTTAATTAATGAGGGTATTTTGACCTCAAAAATACCAATTTTTAAATCAAACATTTGTTTCAAGCACTCTTTATCTTCCACTATTGCCTTCATAAGCTCAATAAGGAAAATTTGAAGTGAATGGTGCAACCAAAAGACAGAGAAAGAGACATAGGAGCTAAAACTTTGGACATTATTAGGGTACTTAGTAATCTTGAAATAAGTGAAATTATTTTTAATATTTATGGTTCCTTATTTATGAACAATCACTAGGTTTGATAATAGGTAACTATGTCATATCCATCCAAGTAGGGTATGTTCTTGCATTTATTCCTCCACTTCAGATTTTGATGGAAAATATTGTTTTTTAGGGATGTTTTTAAATTTTAATAATATAATTTTCATGCTATTTTAATCATCAAACATATCTCTATGAGTTATGTTCACTTGGAGGAAAAGTGGTCTTGATGTATAAAGCGTTTCACTCACTCCTAATACAAGTTTTGTTTATTTGAAGTGTTGGTCACTTTTAGGGGTTTATATAACTCTATTGTTAATATAAATAGAATCACTCTCCCATATTTAATGTTTCCTCTCTTGAGAAACATTTCTTTGGTGTTAGTCTTCAATAAATGTCATATGCTTTGCTCCTAAAATGCATAGTGCAGTTCATAAATGGTGTTCCATTAGTCTAAGTACCAAATTTGATATTGATGGTGATGAAAAAATAATGTTTGATCTATTTGAGGATTTTTAAAGTTTAAGTTTTTGAAATTTACAATCAAACCATACTCTCAAACAAGTCTCTAAGATGTTGTGGTCACTCACTATGAAGAAGACATGTAAGTGATCATTTATACATCTCAGGTTTTGAAATAAGGATAGTTAATTTCTCATGGAATACACTCATATTGAATTGAATAACCCACTTCCATCATTAAGTGACTTAAATTGACTATATACCCTAATTCTCAATACATATACCCTACATATAAGATGTGTGTATACAGTCCATAAAGACTAATCAAATAGGGAAGTTAGAAAGGGTAAAATGAGGCTTGTCATAATATCTATATACCATTGAAGGAGTGACAAGGAAGTGTGATCAAATTTATAGTGTCAAAAATGTCTAAGAGGTCAAGAAGGGATTACTAAGCAGCCTATGTAAGAAAAGAGACCTATAGGACCTAGGCTTGTAGGTCCTCATTATGGACTGAGAGGTAATTACTTTCAAAACAAGAGTAATCCAAATAGGGTACTTGAATAACATATAATATAAAATAGGTGACAAAAAAGATAAAGATACCCTTGTAATTAAGAATCCTAAGACACACCAATAAGACTGTATACATAATAATGATGGTGAAGGGTCTAACTAAGCCAAGAATCCTATGAAATCTACCTATGTGAACTAAATATATAAGTCCTAATAAAATGAACTAATTTTAATGTAATATAAATTCAACCTAAGATAGAGCCAAAAACAAATAAAAATAGAAAACAAAAACTTTATTCTTTAAATGTGTAAGCTTTCTTCATTGTGATATAACCCTGATTTGCTCTTTTAAAATGTGGTGCTCACTCTTCCAATGCAAAGGAGAATAGGTAGAATTTTTTTGTAAGAGAAATATTTGATTCAATTTGATTTTCTTCTATATATAATTATATTAGCATAATTATATATTCTTTAGGATTCAATTTTAGGACTCTTGACAATGACGTTTTTCAAGTTTATTTATAGACTTTTGGAGGAAAATCCTGAATTGGATGATTATTTGGACTTATTCAATGATCCAAATAATCAATGGTGGCTAATGAGTACTCACCCATGATGATGAATACTATTTAAAATGGTTGAGATAAGTATGGTATTTGTTAGTTGAGTTAGCAAGACTAAGCCAAATATATTGACAAATCAAGGTATGAGTCATAGGAGGTTCAAAAAGTTATGGATTTAATTGGAATTAGGTAGAAAAGGATGGAAGATGTTTGGATGAGGTGTAAAATCTAGATTTTATGTTTAAAATAAGGATATAAGATGTGTATAATTGAATAATTTGACTTATTCAATTATTTGAATTTTTAAGATGTGATACATTATTAGAAGATTTATTAAATAGATTTAGGTGCATTTTGACACTCTATGAAATTCAAGTGTATATATTTTCCCTTATTTTAAATAGTGTTACAAAACAAAAATGTTTCAAAGAATAGTATAAGAAGTAGAGTGTTGATGATTAAAAATAAAATTTTCTCCCCAAATGAATGAAAAAGAGTGTGATGATGCCCCCTCAAGGGTTTATGAGAGAAAAGATACAAACACTTGAAATTAACAAAAAGAGGAAATGAATAAAGAGATTTGGAGAAATGATAAATCAACCTATTATAGAATTGATGTCAAACTTGAAAGATTTTGGTTGTGTAAAAAGGTTTCCCTAGTTAATGAAAACTAGAGTATGGATTTGAAAAAAAATAGTTTAACCATTCAAAGATTGCATGCTTATTATTTTACTAATCATATAGGGGCCAATTGAGGAGTTGTGAGAATGATATATCCTAGCAATAATAAGCTTTGAGTCTATATATAGAAAAAATATATATTGAATTTGTAAATGATTATGTTTATTTTACACAGATATATTGTTTTAAGATTTTGAAAATAGATTTAGAATAAATTGATTTAATGTATCTTTAAATTTGAAAAATGGATAAAGAAATGAGTTGGGTAAGGGGATAGGGGGAATGATATTTGGTAGTGTGGAAGAATATAATTAGAAGAAATGGGTATTAGAAAATAATTTTTTCTATTTGATTATCAAGGTTAATTTCTAAGAATTATTATTTGAGTGATTTGATCTGAGACTTCAAAGGAAATATTGACCGAATTGCACACCATGAACACTAGGTAGGGTGAGGAGAATATAGAGACCTGAGAGGAGCAAGCCTCCCACAAGTGAGTTTAATTTTGAAAATTATTTAATTTATTATCATTTATTAGGGATTAAAGTTAATTTAAATGAATAAAATGTTGTCAAAATGGAATTTTGGGAGTCAAAATCAACAATTTTATTGGGGTAAACAATGATTTTGCTAAAAAGAGTAGCTAATTCACATAATAGAGAAGCGAAATCATTTTAGGGAAAAGCGAAATTTTTCTATTTAGAAGTGGAAAAATTATTAAATGGGTCAATTAAATCATTGAGTAGAGAAGTGATTTCACTTGGGGTAGCAGTGAATTTGTGAAAAGGGTCAAAGGTGATTTTGTAAAAATCAATAGTGAATTTGTAAAATGTAAAAGTGGACTTGTAGAGAATGATAATAGTTAATGAATTTAAATAAATGAAAACATTTTCTTTGATTATTTTTTATTGTGTTTGAGTTGTGATAATGATGAATTTAGTGCTGAGGAAAATTAATTAAATGCTAACATTTATGATTTTTTGGAGGTATTACTAGTGTTGGTGACATAGAAGCATAGATATGTAGCTATGTTGTGGATGGCAAGATTCATAGAGTACAAGTTTGCCATATTAGAGTTGGGTGGACTATCCTATATTACATAGATGTTGGTGGTTTGAGAAAATAAATCCCTATTAACAACACTTGTAGAGAGATATCATAATGAGTATAACACATTTCACTTATTGAAAGGGGAGATGACTATTACACTAGAGGATGTGTATTAGATTTTAGCTATCTAGATATGAGGTAGACATGTATACTATGGATAGGGTCCATAGGATATTACATTATACCATATTTTTCATGATGGATTGATTCTTGTTGTTAGAGGAGGGATTGATTATACTAGTTTAGAGAAGGTTTCTCTAACTATTGTACTCATGATTGTTTCTAGTGGCATTTTGCTTATTGATAATAGTAGGGGGCTGTCATATTGTTATTTTAGATGTGATTGGAGACATGATGGATATGGGAGATAGATTTTCATGGGGTCCATGTGTGTTAGCATATTTATACCATAATTTACATCAGTTTGTATATTTATTTTGGATATAAATTGGGCCATCTACATTACTATAAGTTTGATGCTAGTAGCGCATTGTGATTGAGAGGTCAGGTGGACACATAAACACATGGTATGATGATGAGACATTGGAATATGTATGGTATATGATTATTATGATACATAAAACACATGTAGGAGGTCTATATTTTTATAGGAGGGCTATGGATGAGGTAGGTGATGATTATATCACCTGAAGACCTTAAAAGGAGATTGTGTTTTAGTGGCCACATGTTTATATTGACATGGACTACATGATGACCCCTTAATACATCATCAATATACTTGAATATATTATATATAGGTATTTCCTAGATAGGGTGATGAGGTAATTTCGTATGAGGTAACATATAACTATTGAGCCACATGTATTTACACATTCTATGAGGTAGAGACCCTAGTGGGGTATGACAATTGATTTGACCATTGTTGATCATAGTTGGACATGGTTACCGAATATTAGATGGAGAGATTGAAGAGAAATCATTTATGTTGGAGTGGTTGATGGGTATAAAAATTGGTGGGATTGATAGATATCAATGAGATTGGTGATTCCATACACACCACCAAAAATGTAGAGGTAGAGGTTGGTAGCCAGCTTGAGTAGATAGGCAAAAGTTACAAGTTTAAGAGCTTAGATCAAGAGGGATGTTATTGGACACAAATGATTATCATGAGCATGAGCATAAGGTAAAGGATATATGGTGGAGGCTATCCATCTGCATGATGTATAAATCATAGATGTGGAGTAAATTGATATGTTGCATGAGGCAAGAATTGAAAATAATTTTGATATAGGGATGGTTCTTGATATAGAGTAGAGATTTGGAAGAGATATTCGATTGGTATATGTGGAGAGAGAGGATGATGATGATGTAGGACAAGACACTACCCTAAGATCAACACATGGCACCTAGATAGAGAGAGGGGATGATGGATCTTCATACACTCTAAGATGTATAGAGGAGCATGCACTTATTGGTAGAATTTGAGAGGAGATTAGGGGTTAATTTATAGATATATATGGATTACACTAGGAGAGTGACAAGTTATAGGGTTTCGTATATGGGATGGATGGGAATGTCATGGCCATAGGATTTATTACACATGATGTAGGGACCTAAATGCTAGATTATATTTCACTAACATAATGCTATAGGAAAAAGAGGGACATAGCTTAGACTCAGCTTATAGAGGCTAGATTTTCATTAGTAGGAGAGGGGAAGATAGCCACTCTAGATAGAGTGATGAGGGTTATGGATCAAGACACATACTATAAGAGCTTATGTGAGGAGGCTATGCCGTGAACTAATAGGGAACCATATTTTAGAGAGTACACTATGAGATGGTTGACATCTACTACATCCATTCAACTGGTGGATTCATAGAGGTTAGTGGGATAGATATAATGTGTGATGGGTCCTCCATGAGGCACACCATGATGTGGAAAGATATTCTCAAGACTAGACACTTAATCTAAGGGATAGGATGAGACATAGATATAGGAGATATTAGATGGATGGAATCATACATGTATACATATTTTGAGATGTATCTTTTTGTATAGACACACAAACACACACACGCATGCGCGCACACACACACACACACACACACACACACACACACACACACACACTATATATATATATATATATATATATATATATATATATATATATATAATATTCATGATGATTAGTGAGACTTTTTAATTATGTGGTTTTGACATTGATGGATGTTTGATTGATTTACATGGACTTTTCATGATTGACAAATGTATGGATATATGGTACCACTGGTTATATTTCTTAAAAATTAATTAATTCTAGCATGTTTTAATTCTTTTAGCATATTTATTGTGGATGTATGACTTATGTAATGATTGGATGATGTGTATGGATGTAGAATATGACATAGATTCATATCTTTTAATTTTGTTCTTTTCATTAGATTTCCAATAGTATTTAACCTTTGAGCAACCCAATTTTTAATATAGCATAAAACACATTACCACCAATGATATTGAATAACCATGATGAATGTTGATGTTTTAAGCATATTAACAAAAACAAAGAATAAATTGTGTAAAAGTGAAGTATGTCATGATATAGTCATAACCATACAATATATGCATTTCATAAAATAATATTTGTTAAACACATAAAATATATTAAGTAATAATAAGATGTGAAAAAAAAGTAATATAAATGATTGTAAAAATGACAATGTAAATAAATGTAGTCTAAATGATTGTAACATACACAAAAATGATAAATGCAAGAATTTTGAACTAAAAATTACATATATAAATAAACAAAATCTAATTCAATAATTGACCATAATTGGTAAAATAAATGAAAATAACCATTTGAATGGCTAGAGATAAAATGAAGTAAAATAACTAGCTTAGTGGTTAAGGATAAATAAAGGGATAAAAATAGCCAAGTGAATGGTTAGAAATAGAAAACAAAAAATACAATAATGAAAACAAATAAAGAGTGTAAAAAGTTGTAAATAAAGACAATGAAAATAAGGACTAGACAATTGTTGCCATGGATGAGGCTAGGAACCAAACAATTGAAGGAAAAGCCAAAGGATAAGCTAATCCATGTTGTGGAAATAGATTATGGGGAAGGTGGTGGCCAAGATGACCCTAGAGACCCCATGTCTCTAAACACTGCCTATATTATCCACCGTAGAAAAAGTTTATGTGTGAATATTAGAATAGATGTAGTTCTCCCAGTACACGAAGTGATGAGAAAGTGGATGATTGATAAATCATTTTGCATGTTTGATGAAAAGGATGTGTGAGTAACCTACCTAATAAGGAAAGAATGATGTGGAAGATAGCTTGTAGTGGTAGATGTGTTGAGATTAATGTTTTTGGAATGTTTTTTAGTTTTCTTTTAATTTTTTGTATTTTGTGTTTTGCTATATTTTTTTTCATTTTTTTGTATTTTATTGAAAATAAGGAATATAACAGACAATTTTTTCCATAATCATGAGCAATAATGTAGGTTCACATATGGGAATAATAACCTTAAACTTTAACACGTTATATGATAAATGACTAACAACTGACAAAATGATAAACATAGAATATGCAATGGATGACTGCCATAAGTAACTAGGTTAATTATAGACAATGGTTTCCACATGCTACCAAAACCCTAGTTCTCACCATGATACTTATCCAAAGTATTACTAAACTAGTTTTCACATCTAGATTATCTATGTACACATTTTTGCTTTTTGACTTTTTTCTTTTTTTTAATAATACATACATACATACATGTATGTATGTATGTATGTATGTATGTGTGTGTGTATATATATGTATGTATATTATACATATACACATACATACATGTGTGTGTGTGTGTGTATGTATGTATATATATATATATGAGAATATATATATATGTATATATATATATATATATGTATGTATGTATATATACATACATATACATACATATATATATGTTTATACATACATACATACATATATACATATATATATATATATATATATATGTATGCATATATATAAATACACATACATACATATATATATATACATACATACATATATATATATATATATACATACATACATATATATATATATGCATATATATATATACATATACATATATATGTATATATACATATATGTATGTATACATATATATATATATATATATATATACATTCATACATATATATATATATATATATATATATATATATATATATATATATGTATACACACACACACACACATATATATACATGTATATATATATGTATATATATATATATGTATATATACATATATATATATATATATATACATATATATATACATATATATATACATGT
>JARHVA010007246.1:117500-227500 GCA_037957365.1 Torreya grandis | reverse complement strand
AAAAATAATGACAAAATAATATTTTTCAATTTGAGAGTAATTTAATTCATAGGATATCAATGTTTTTCTCAAGTAGTAGAATTCTTATTATTTGTCATGATCATGTGGTGCCAAAAATGCTTCAAGTACATACTCAGTAGCTAAGATTTAAAACAAAAAATATTTAATCGTAGTAGGTGTAATCAACACTAGTGGGTTTAAAATATATTGCTTGATGTTATTAAATGACTTTTCACAATTTTTTGTCCATATAAAAGGAATATCCTTTTTTAGAAAAAAGGTGAATGGGTGATAGATGTATGCAACTTGAGTTATGAATCCTCTGATTGCATGTATTTTACCTTATAGTCTTATAAGTTTAATATTTTTTAGGTGGAGGCATATTCATGATAGATAAAACCTTTTAAGGATCAACTTCAATGCCATGTTGTAAAAAAATTAATCCTAATAACTTTCTTGATGTTACACCAAACACACATTTCTTTTGATTCAACTTCATTTTTTATTCTCTCATACACTCAAAAATACAATAAAACACCTAAGGATGATCTATCCTAGATTTAAACATAGCTATAATATCATTTACATTGTCTTCCATAATATCATTAAGCATGTCATGAAAACTATCATTTTACTCTATTATGTAGCCCCAACATTTTTTAATCTGAAAGCATCACCTGATAAAAGAATGTCCCCCATGGAGTTTTAAATACTATTTTATATTTATCTTTGATAGAAATTTTTATTTTATTTTATCCCAAAAAACCATCCATCAGAGATAGCATCTCATGTCTTGTGATTGAATCGATAATCATATCTATGTTAAGTAATGGAAAATAATCCTTTGGGAATGCTTTATTTATATCATGAAATTTTGTGCATACTCTAATCCCTTTAGGTTTATTTAACACTAGTACAATATTTGATATCCAGTCTGAGTAATCAATAGGGCATATGGAACAAACCACCAACTATTTATTTAATTCTTTTACTAGTAGTACAATCTTGGGATGCATTTTATGGATCTTATATTTTACTAATTTTTCATCTATATGCACCACAAGGTGGTGAAATACTAATTATCAATATAATCATAGCATATCCACATAATACCATGTGAATACATTAGAAAACTCATGAACTAGTAATGTAAATATATCCCTTTATTCTTGATTGAGTGATATAGGAAGTTTTACAATTTATGGATCATCTTTAGTACCAATGTTTATAGGAATGGTTTCTTCAACAAGTATACTTGATTCATCTTTATAATCTAGGGGTGGTGTAGGAAAATGAAAATACTCCTCAACTTCTTATTTGGATGTGGAGTCAGAACTTTAAAGTGATATAGTTTTTGTTCCCCAAAATATATTGAATTTGCTAGTTGTATTAGAAATCTTTTTTATGGTCACTTACTATAATTTGATCTCTTGTTCTCAAGAATTTGAATATAAATTCATCATTCTAAAAATGATCTAATTGAGGTGTGGATAGTTGGTCCCATTAGATGAGAGATGGATATGCAAGGTCAAGTGTTAGGATGATATTTTCATGGAAGAGGTTAGTAAGGGAAAGATCTTCAAAAGGATAATTATGGAACCTACTTCATTGTCCAAAGAATCATCTTATGACTTACTAAAAGAGTCACTTTCAGAAAGTGTAAAATTCAAATTAAGTGGATTCAATTGTAGACCCTACTTCTCTTCATTGGATTTTAGCCTTATAAGATCAATGACACCTTAGTTATGAAGGCCAAGACCTTTGCCTTTTGAATTCATTATTTTTTACATGATGGATTTTGAAATGGTATATATATTGGTGTAAAATCAAGTAGTTAATTCATCATAATAAAGAAAGGAAGAATTTGAATCATCAATATGTTCATCAAAAATAAATCCTCCCTCAAGAAATTTTGTCTGACCAAATTTATTAACCATTAATTTATCCTTTTGATGGTGTGGTCTATCATATTCATTTGTATTTTTGTGTATTATGACTATGTAAAAATATTGGATGATTTACTCATTCATGCCTAGATCAATGATTTTAAAATGGAAAAAAATGGATGAGGATGCTTTGTTGGTAGATGATGAATTGGATGTTTTCTCAATATAATGATTATTGGAAGTTTCCTCAATAGATGGTTGATTTAAAGCTTGCTTAGATAATATATTCAAAGATACTTTAAATGGTGGGTTATATGTTTCATTGGTTAATGATTTTGTAATGGATAAAGAGGGAATTGGTGTATTCATCCAACCACCAAGGGGAGGCATTTTAAATAAACTTTCAAGATTGACATAGTTTTTAAATGAAGGATAATCCTCAATAGGTGTAAAATTATTATCATTGAGTAGTAGATAATTTGATTTTTGATATTTACCTTCTAATAGATTTCAATATTGGAAGGGATGAGGACCACCTTGTATACTTACTTCCATTCTTACATGGGAGAATTCCAAACATTGGTGAAGAGTGGATTAGATGGCATTCATGAAACGAATCCATAGACATCCAAGGAGTATATTATATGGTAAATCAAGATCAAGAACATGAATAAGATTTTCCATAATAACAGACCCTACCATCAAAGGAAGATGGATTATGATGATAAATTTATGGTCTTTATTATTGTACACCTTTATAGTTATGATATTTGTTTCTAATTTTTTATTGGATGCGATGTTTTATGAGTCTTAGTTTATATATATTAAGGGCCAAAACATTATCTATAAAAACCCTTTTTACCTTGTGCATGGAGATAATAACCTCTATATACAATGGGAGGTTATGATATGAACCTAAAGGAGAAATATCTAAATGATCAAATGTTAATTGATTATTTATTTCCAAATAACCTATTAACACTTAAAAATTTGTAGGATTAATTTTATGAGGGCCATTGGACTCGACTCCTAGATAACTTTATAGAAAATATATTTATATATAGGAGAGGTCTTAAGAAGGTCTAAAATTGAGATATTGGTTGGTGCTTTCCCAAGATGGTAAATAATATTGTACTTATATTCAACAATAGATGGAGATGCACTAGGTAGCATAACCTTTATGCATCATGTGGTGACATCACATTCATATTTTGGCAAAGAGATAATAATAAAATATGTATGGACAATATCAATATTATTGATTATGGAATCAAATGGATGACTAGCTTGATTAACATTCCTTGATTTTGGTTTATCTTCTTTTTTCTTACCTTTACCTTGCTCATGATTAGGAAATGGTTCTTGGTATATCCATAATTTTTTATTGATATATTTTTTATAAGATGGGATTTTAATTTATATGTCACCTTTATCAATGAGGTCTTAAACATGTTTTTTTAAGCACATACATCGATTGGTTAAATGACCTCTAATATGATGGTATTCATAGTATTATTTGTCTTTGTACCGATTGGGTTTTGGAAGATTTTATTCAAAGGGTTTTGTGTTTTGGCATACAATCATGTTCACATGAGTTAAATTTTTAAAAACATTCACATAAGAGTCACCTAGTTGAGTGAACTTAGGTTTAAGTCTCCCTTGTTTTAGTTTACCTCTAGGAATCATAGTATTATGAATTATTTGATTATATGTTTGTGTCTATAGATTCTAAATCTATTTTACATCAGTTACACTCTCTCTAACAAGATTTTTTTTTTTGGCAAAAGAATTTAGTTTGTCTACTAGTTTTGAGGAATTATTCTTATTTGATTTAAATATTTTGATTAAACCTCTATGATTGAATTTATTTTCACTTGAATTCCATTTTCAATAATGTCATCAAAATATCTTGGGCAAAGAATTAACAAGTGATGTCCCAAATCTAAGTTTAAGTTGTTCACAAAAGTGTCCACTAGCTCTATTTTTGGAAATGACCATGTAAATTGACTTACCATTGATCACCATATATGGAGGAAAGAAGTAAAATTTTATTCATTTATTTGTTTGGTGTTGTGAAAATAAAGAGTGGTAAAGTATTTTTCAATATTATAATAGAAATTTTGAATAAACTTGTCAGATAAGCCTTCAAAAGTGAAGATATATCCTTTGGGATGTTGTGAGAACCATTCAAGGGCTTGGTCCGCAAGAGTTCATGTAAATAAATGCAACATGAATTCATTACTATAAGAAACATGGGAACATGCATGATATAATCTAGTTAGATGTTCCATGGGATCTCCTTTACCTTTATACTTATCAAATTTTAGGAGTTCAAAGTATTTGGTAAAAGGTGTAGTCTTTTTACTCACATCATAGGGATATGAGTAAATTTCCTTGAACTTAATTATTTTTTATATTTATAAGATCCATCTTGAAAACCTTGAAAATTATCCTTTATATTTTGAAATTATTGCATTAAAAAATGGGATAGTTGGTCTAGTTGACTTAGCAAATTAGGTGGTTGACTTGTGAATTAATTTCTGTTTTGGGGAGTGCCTTGATTAAAATTATTTGGAGTTTGATTGTTGAAGTTGAGGCTTTGAGGATGGGAAAAGGTATTGGGTTTATAACCAAGGTTTTGATTTGTATTGGTACCAAAATTATTTTGATTTGAGTTTTGGTTAAAACCAAAATTAGTTTGATTTGGTTTTGGATTAAAACCAAGGTTAGGATTATGTATAAAGTTTGAACTTGTTTGGTTTGGATTCAGGTTGAAGCTTGGATTGTTTGATGTTTTGGTGTTAAATTTCATGGGATTAGAATTGATGTTTTGACAAAAGGTTAAACAAACTTGAATTATTTTGTTGTGGAAGCATGTTGGAGTTTGAATTAAATTGATTAAAACCTATGTTTGAATTAGTTTGGTTTTGATTTTGGATTGGGTTATTTTGGTTTTGGTTAAAGTTTAAGTTAGAATTTGTTTTGGTTTGAGTTAGCTTTGGGATTTTTAGTATAATTAAATGAAATATTTTGATTATAACTAAATTGATTTGGAGTTGGATTGGGATTGTTATTGGATGGAACTAGTCTAAGCAATAATTGATTTGGTACATTATGATTTAAATATAGATTTTTGAAGGAAGAATCATTAAAACTAAGATTTTAAGATTAATTGGGAAATATAAATTAGGTATTCAATCTTTTATTTGTATTGGATATGATTGTTGGGCTTTGGAAGCTACGATTGGGATTGATTAATGATTTTGAATGAAGATTCAAACTTGGAATAATTTGATTATAACCTTGAGAATCTAGGTACATACTCAAATTTTGTGTAATAAAATTTTTATCGATTAAACTTAAACTAGATGGAATAACCATATTCAAATTTTAATGATTTTATTTCATGATGGGTAAACTTGAAGTAGGATTCAAGTTTTGATTGGTTGGATGCATGGTTGATGAGTTTTAAGATATATTCAAACTTGAATTATTTGGATGGTTTTTTGAAGGTAAAATGGCATTTGAATTAGTATTTGGATTACCAAATGGATTTATTGATTGATGAGATTGAAATTTTGTAATATCTATATTTCCTTGAGTTGCATAGATTTCCATGAAAAAGCCATGGCTAGTTTGGGATGACTCATCATGTGAAATAGTTTTTTGTTGGTCTTGAAAGACTTGGGGATGAGTTTTTAAGGAAGGATTGAGATAATTTATACCATATAAATAACCTTAGGATATTTTTTGATTGGTTTTGGAAGATGAAGGATCTTTACTTGCAATTAGATATTGTAAATTACATACATCAAAATCATATGGGATTTTTTCTCCAAAACCCAAGATGCAAGGTAGTATTTAAATTTTTTTGGAAATGATATACTCATATAATGAAGGTGGAGGTTATATATATTTGGGTATACCCTCATATTGGTAAACCACTCATTCATCTTCTTTGTGGTCGATTATTTCATGTATTTCTACATGATGCTCCTGACCAGGGAATTGAAAGGAGTCATTGCCAAAAGGATCTTCCCTTGCATTAGTAGGATTTAACATGGACATTTTACAAGTAATAATAATGATTAAGAAAAGGAAAAATGTCTAAAAGAGAAAGGATATTCTAAAATAAAATTATGAACCAAAAATTTGATTGAAAAACTTGAATTCTTGTACCAATTATTTTAAGCTTTTTGATATGAAGAATTGATTTCAAGATGTGATTTTAAACTTAAAATAACTAGTTTTCAAACAATTATTCTAATAACGTGGTAGAAATAAGGAGACAACAACAAAATTCTATTCGAAATAGTCAAAAATTACCCATAAAAGGTGAAAAACTAGGATATGGGTTGTGAACAACTATTGGGCCTTTTGATGTCATTAACTCATCCATACTCTTAGTTGTGGACTAATATTTAAAGGCATTAACCATGAAGGATCCTTCCATTCCCATGGCCCAGTGAGTCTAGTTTGGAGAGTGTGTAGAAGGTAGGTTATCGGTGCTAACCACTAACTGATGCACCAAAGTCACATAACAAAAGAGGTTATCCTAGGTTTAAGGTTTAAAAAAACTTATCTAAGGGGGAAAATTATAGAAGAAATGGATAAAGTGTATGCACACTATTGGGTCTTATACCAAAGTCCCCAACATAGCCATAGGGCTCTCAGTGTATTGATAATCAGTAATATCATATTTTGAGGTAGCTATTGAAATTTTGGGTATTGGAGTATGAAATCCTCTCACATCATGATGTGCTTAAAACACATAACTAATTAGGCAATTGAAATATTTGGATCTTGATTTATATACCCCATCAATAAATGGGGTTTGGCCTACTACATGGTGGTGAAATAAATGGTCAATAGAGCCCCTAAAAAGTAAAATAAAAGTATTTGTTTATGATTTTTAAGTATCATCACCAATGTAATCCTAAGGAAAGAACATACACAGATAATTATGGAAACATATATGATTTTGAGTATCATCATCAATGTGACACCAAGGAAAAAGAATACATAATCTTCCACAATCACAAACTAAATATTGAAATGAAATGTGATGTAAGCACTAAATTTTTTTGAAACAAAATTAAAAACATTAGTAAAATAAAAATTGACTTTATCTTTATCATTTTTGTTGATTCTCTTTAACAAACAATCTAAAAATAAGTTATTAGAATGTTTTCTTGGGTTTAGAGCAAGGCAACTTATAACATAATGAATAAAAATCATGAAAAAAAAGTGAAAAAAACCTCTATATTATGAAATCATAGTTATGAAAATAGACAAGAAAAAAAAATTATGATAAAATCAACATAAGAAAAGATAAAATACTAAAAATAGAAAATAAATAAACTCATGCTTACTGAATAATTTCACTACCAAAAACAATAATTTCATTGCTCACAGAGATGAATTCACTTCCAAGAATGATGAACTCACTGTTGAGAATGATGATTTAGCTACCAAAAAGGATAATTTTTCTATTGGAAAATATAATTTTATTGTTGGGATTGACAAATTTGCTATTAAAAATCATGATTTCACTATTTCCTAACAAATTAGTTACTAACCACGTAGACAAAATAGAAAACATATAACAAGGAATAACATAACAATTTTTTAATGCACTTAGACAAATTCACTATTAAGGACCACATTTTAACTATTTATGCTTTTGAATTCACTACTACACAATAAAGTACACACAGTTGAACATAAAACACTTGATAACAACCTATAGCTTATACCAGCACTCAAAAAGATAAAATTAAATATATATGCAAATATAAACAACAAAAATCAAATGAGGAAATGATTTCTAAATGAAAATACGATGAACAAAAGCTGAAAAAGACGAGGGAAGTTCCCACTAGGTGAGCCAAAAGTGTGTGAAATAAATTTAGAAGTGATAATAAATTGAACTAATCTTAATCTAAGCTAAATTCAACCCAAGATAGAGAAATTAACAAAGAAAACTAAAAAACAAAAACTTTATGCTTTAAATGTGCAAGCTTTCTTCATTGTGATGTAAACTTGATTTGCTCTTTAAAATGTGGTGCTCACTCTTATAATGCAAAGGAGAATGAGTAGAATTTTGGTGCTAAAAAATTCTTTGATTCTCTTGTGTATAGAACTCTGTTAGCATAAGTTTGGATTCTTCAGGATTCAATTTTAGGGCTCTTGAAAATGATTTTTTTCAAGTTTATTTATAGAATTTTAGTAGAGCATCCAATGGTGGAGGATTATTTGGCCTTATTCAATGATCTAAATAATCAACTGATGTAGGAGCATCTAGAAAACAAAAGTCAATTTTATTTTCTAAGGACTCATGTGCTAGTTAGGAGTCATATTTGGTCTATTTTTGGGTATATATGAGTGTGAAGGATCCTCTAAGATTCATTTTTGGTCTTTAGAAGTTGGACAGTTGTCATGATGATGTCATGATAGTGTTATGGAGATGCTCTAGTGAGTGGATGAAGTTATTTGATAGTCAATGTGATAATAATAAAGTATGTAACATGTTTATTGTTGTATGACAAAGTGTGCAATGTGCTTATTCTAGTCTGATTATAGTATGTTTGGTTGATCTTCAATGTTGACATGATTAGAGAGGATCATGGACGAGTATGGTGATTTAACCATTTGTAAGAAGTCCCTATGATGTTATCTATGCTTTAATATCTTGTGTGTATAACTGGAATTCATCAAGTAGTCCATAGTTATCATCTAGACACTTTGAGTTCAATGGAAAAAAAGCTAAGTAGATAGTTTAATGACATCACCATTGCCATATGGGATTCAGTCAAGGGGAGCTGGTCATATGGTTGTGATCACTGTAGTACCTAATTGTTATGCACCAGATCTTAGGTCATGCATTGAAGCATAATTAAAGTTATGAGGGTACCAAGTTGGCTTTTTAGTTAAAATTCACTATTTTCCCATACTTAGCCAAATTTGCAAAGTGGCCAGAAAGAGTTAAGTAGGCATTTTGATGAGTTCAATGTTTACACATGTAGAAGTTTTAGGTAACAATGATCATATGGGATTATTTATTTTTGAACCTAGTTTATTTAAGCTAATTTATAGATCATGTGATGTATCACATCAAAAGATATTCATATTCAAAGTTGAGCTCCTAGGCAGAGTGACTGTGTTTTCCCATACTTAGCCAATTTTGTAGTGTGGCAGAAAAAGCTAAGTGAGATTTTTGAAGGTGTTATATCTTGCACATGTGAAGGTGTAAATAAAAACTAATCATATGAGTTTATTAAAATTTTAATATAGATCATTTGGGATAAATTTAATATCATACATTAAAGTATGGCAAAAGTTATGGATGCTCAAATTTGGCCTCTTAATTAGATTTGGACATGGTTGGCTCTGTGATAGAAGTTTATGAGAATGTAATATAATGGAATTATATCTCACATGCACAAGAGTTGTAGGAGTAGTGTGTCACATGGTTGGATTATCTTATGAGAGGAGATCATCGAGTCTATATTTGAGATCTTTTGTCAAATCATAGAAGAAATTATTAAGGATAACAAATGGCTACTCAAGCATATTGATAGGGTCCCCATAGTCATTTTTTCAAGTGTTAAAGCTCGAGCAAGATCAATGGTGCACATAGATCCAAGGAGCAGGAGATAGTGAGATGAGGATAGGCGCACAATGATTAAAAATTGAGTAAAGGTATAGGATAATGACCTAATGGTGAGAGGGCATTCATATAGTTTGAACAATGGTGAGTGTTGATCGTTATTGACCTTGATTTGTAAAGATTGACAGAGTGCATTAAGTCTAAATTTTGAGAGGAAATGAGATGAGGTCAAAGTAACTATGGTTTAACATTTGAGTTTGGTGATCTATGTATTAAATCTCAATATTGATGATGTGAGATTGATTTTGAGCTAAGAGTTCACAAGATTTGAGCATTGTGTTTGAAGGTTAACTATGACCATTGTTATTCAAATATTTTATTTTTACACTTGAAAAAATAGAGATCTATATTTTGATCGTATATTTAAATAGAATTAGAATTTGCTCATGTAGTAAAAATCAAACTTGTAGAAGACATCAAGGCACATATAGAAATATAAATTTGAAGATCTGAAAGTGTGTATAGACATAGTTATGAAGCTCCAAAGTTGACTATGCTCCAAAGTTGACTATGTTTTTGTATATGTTTTGCAAGTGACCCTAGAAGGATATTGGAGCTTGTGTTTGTGTATTTTAATATCTAACAATGAATTAGCTACTAGGGATTATTTTTTACTCCATGAGTATATTCCATGTAGACTTTAGAGGTGTGATAAATCTATCTTGAGTATGAGAAATGCTTAATAAGTTAATTATGTGTTTGTGTATGGTCACTATGTGCATAAGGTCTATGTTTGAGTTTTTTGAGCATACGTAGATGGAATATAAGTTGGATATGATAATTTGATGATGTAAAAGGGGACATAAGGAATGTACCTATGTATTTGAAAGTGGTCTTATGTTCTTGTGTTTCTTAAGGGAGTGCTAAATGAGTGAATGGGTTAACATGAGACCTATAAGGGATATAAGTGCCTTATTAAAAGGTTTATTTCCTTAAGGGTGACCCATAGTTGATATGGCCAACCCATGGAGATCATAATTGAGATTTGTCTTCATGTAAGATATGCATTCAGGGATAAGTCATGCCTAATGGCTGATCAAGGTAGTGATTATCAAGATTTCTCTATAAATAGTGAAACCAAAGATGTTAGGTTCTAGATTTTATGTGAGAGACTAAGGAGCTATTAGAGAGAGGATTTTGTGTGTTTTCTCAATATAAGGAGGGGTAGAGTTCTCTAAGGATGATTTGAAGAGTATAAAAAAATAGGGATTATTTTTTTGACCTTTTGGTCATAGTTCTATCAGTAGAATTGTGCTCTTGTTGTTTGAGTGTGAGCAAAGGTGAAGAGAGATAAGTTGAGGTCCATCAACAAGTGTTTTTAACATTAGTTTAGAGGTTGAAGTTTTTATAGATTTTGTTGTGGTAGTTCAACATGTAAGGTGTTTATATGTTCCTTTCAAGTTAAAACTTGTTAAAATGTCTGGTTGTTATTGCAGCTCAGTTAGATAGGTGTGGTAGCTCCTTGTGGGATTGGAGTCTCAATAAATAGGTATTGTAGTTCCTTGATCAGTTTCATCTAATCTAAATTGGATCTTGTTATTATAGATAATAGTCTAATTTTAGGTTCAAGTAGGTTTTATTACCCAATAGGTTTTCCTATGTATGGCATGTGTTATGTGATTGAGCTTGCATTGTCTCTCTTGCTCATTGCTATGAATGTTGTATATGCTTCATGAATGTTTGTGGTAACTGATTAAGTAATTTGAACGATCAAAATTTAAGTTGGATTATTTGGGTTCATTGATTTACAATACCTCTCAATGATTTTACCTTTAATAATTGGTATTAGAGTGAGGTCTTTTGGTAAATGCTTGAGAGCTAAAGGTGATCCAAGGTACAATGGCTAGTCAGAATGTACAAGGTAGTTTTTCAACTAAGTAAGCACTAATGTTCAATGGATATAATTATGAGTTTTTGAGTGTTAGGATGAAGACCTACATTATGTCCTAGGGTTTGATATATGGTAATCTATTTTGGATGGCTATGCTACTCTTATTACTCTTCCATCTAGTGTTGTTAGATATGAAGTTTTTAGAGAAAAACTCTAAGGTAATGAATGCCATCACTTGTGGTCTTAAATAAACTGACTTCACCAAAGTAATTCATTACACAACTGCTAAGGAAATATGGGATAAATTGAAGACTATTTTTCAAGGAGATTCAAAGGTTAATATTGCTAAGTTGTAGACTCATAGAAGGCAATTTAAAAGTCTCAAGATAAACATGAAGATACTGTGGCATCTTTTATGTAGAGAGTTGATTAGATTATGAATATCATCATAGGTCTTAGATAGAATCTTGAAGAGACTACTATTATTCAAAATGTATTAATGTCTCAATCCTCCAAGTTTGATTCAAAATTATCTGCTATAGAAGAGAATCCTGACCTTAGTTAAAAATGGATCAATTTCATGGCACCCTTACTATCTATGAGATGAGAAAGAATAATGATATACCACCAAAGAAGGAGTAACATTTAAGATATAGATGAAGCCGAAGAAGAGTTTCCAAGTTAATAAATCCAAAGAAGATGACATATTTGATATTGATGATGATTGACTAATTGCTTTGATTACTAGGAAATTTAACACTAGCTCAAGAAAGTATAAGCATAAAATACCCTTCAAATGTTTCAACTATGGAGAGATAAGACATGTTTATTATAAGTTACCTCATAAGCATGAGAAGAAAGATGATGAACAACATGGTGAAGGCAAAGATTAAGAAAAGAAGACATACAAGAAGAAAGGATTCATAAAGTTTAATAATAAGAAGAGGTCCTTCATGAATAAGAATATTCTTTACACCAAAGAAGATTACAACTCATCAGATGAGAGTGAAGATAGTGATTTATAATATGATCATGAAGATGATGGTCCTACTAAAGATGAATCCCTATTCATTTATTCTTTACACCAAAGAATATTGCAGCTCATCAGGTGAGAGTGAAGATAGTGATTTATAATATGATCATGAAAATGATGGTCCTACTAAAGATGAATCCCTATTCATTTCTAAGGAAGGAATTTTTTCACACTAGAAGGAGTCTATTTGGAGAGATTCAAATGATGATGAAGATGAACCTATGGGCTGTGTGACTATTTTCATGAATGCTCTTGAAGAACTAAATATTGAGAAGAAGATCAATAAGATGATGAAATCTAAACTCAAGGACTATGAGGAGAAATTCAATGTGTATAAGGTAAGTGATGACCAAATTTGACCATTAGGTCAAATTTAGACCCCTATAGGTAAAAAACATTACTTTTTAGATGTTATAGGGGTATAAATCTTTATCATAGGGTATAATATGATTAAATTAATGTTATGTAATGTATTTCTAGCCTTATTTGTAGTTTTATTAGTCAATTTCTCATTTTAGGTCATTTAATGGGCTTTTAAGGGTCATAAATTCTAGTGGCACATTTACCAAGGTGTCTAGAAGTCTAGTTTTCATTGTAAGAATCCAAAAAGTTAGTTTAACTATCAGGGATGTTAGTTACATTATAATATTGTAGGTTCCTTAATTGAAATTCAATAAATAACTAAAAAAGAGAGAAAATGGCACTTATACGGCCTATGGGGAAGTGTTCCATGTGGGAGAAGATCTTGGAGTTCTTACTCACCTTCCTAACACTCATTTATACATTTTTTCTCTATAAGTGTAATTTTAAGGATAAAACTATTCTTCTTGTTTTTTACATTTCTAGACATATAGAGGTGACCTTTAGGTTTCTGATTAGTATGAACAACTGAAGAGGTTTTAAGAAAAAATATTTTTGGAGGTTTTAGTAAACTCAAATAAAATAATTTACATATAAATATTTATAAGAATGGTGGCTTGTGATTTTTGAACCATCCTCATGAAGTTGACTATACCTTTTTGGTAGCTATTTCATGTACCCTATAGGTTTTGCTCAATTATGGTAAAATCCATATAAACTAGTTAGTGATGTTGATTATAGAGGATTTTGTCTACATTATTAGATGGTATACTTTATTAGTTTCATGTTTCATAATGTTTTGATGAGAAAATTCATCCATGTTCCTTATGGTGTCACCATATGAAGTCTCAGTCAAAGTTCTTCTAGTTTTAAAGTGTTGTTTTCCTATGTAAGTCTCATATAATTTATAAATGATATTGAATAGATCTCATGGTAATATAATCACCTCCTTCCATGTTTTGCTTTCCCCATTTTATCTTTTGGGTAGCTTTCAACCTTGTCTTTCTCTATTGTCAACTCTTTGCCCAACTTCACTTGTAGTCACATGTTTAAAGGTTGTTCAACTTGTTCATAGGATAATCATCAAGATATTTTAGTTATCCAAGCAATTAGGATTTTGAAATATTTCATTTAGATGTTTGTAAAAGGTGAAAGTGTGTTTAAAAGCTCAATCACCATGTCAAAACAATCATGAGATATCATGCCTACCTTGTTCCAGGTGTTTGCTAGTGATTTTCACATTAGAAGGAATATTTAAAGATTGTATCAAGATGTCATTATTGTTAATCATGCATTTGGAATGTTGATAATAGGTTTGAACTACCTATGAGGCCTTTTTCCATTTCATTGTTCTACTTCATGTTCACTGACCACTTTTAGTTCAATGCACATCTATATTAGCCATTGATGACATCATGTTAATTGGTGTAAATATTGATATGGTTCCAAATTGTTACAATTAATACAAGTATATTGGCATGATTGAGGAAAACATACAAGTTTCATAGTCATGGATATTTTTCATATTTCTCATATTGCATCTCACTGCCTATGCACCAAAATAACCACCTATAGGTGGCTTAATAGGGGACTAAGGTGTTTATATGGAGAGATTAAAATAACTTGACACCTCCTTAAAGTATTGGTAATATATATAAGACATGAAAAACTCATATAGTTTGTCAAAAGGGAAATAAAATGTGTGAAACCATGTTGAGAAGATGATGACTATATTTTGGGAAGTTGTCCCTAAAATGTTAAAATAGAGGTTAGGGAACTTCTTGTGATTATCCTAAAACATGGAGGTAAAGGCATTAAAGAATCTAGATTGGTCAATATTGTAGTACATAGTAGGGAGAGATTCCATGAAAAATATGAGGATAAAAATATTAAGAGAAGATGTAAATAAAGGTCCTAAAACATGTCCTTAAAAACACTAAACACTCCATTGAAATCTATAGGTTTGAGGTTGCAAATGAATTTTGACACACTAAGGAGTAACATTGGATAAAACCTCATGACTAGGATGGCCTAAATGGATGAATGAGGTCAAATGGAATGAAAAATATCAATATTAGGTTAATACAAGGTCTTGTAATCCCTATGGTCACCTACATGTATCCTTTTAGAATGGGAATAGACACCTATAGGGGTCAGATAGGTAAGATAATAGTGACCTAGGCATGTGATTTGATGGTGTTTATCCAATATAAAGTAATTTAAAGGTGATATATATGTTTTGTGACCTCAATGTGGGTTTAAGGATTTATTTTCACATCATAATCATCTTATTTTAATGCTCTAAGCACCTATAACAAGTCTTATAGGCAGAGTATCTCAGTATAGGCCAGTGATCCAACATTGATGCTAAAATGGTATTTTAAGGTTTCAAAAAGATAAATATAGTTCAATAATACATTTTTAAAAACATAATTATTAAATTAAATACCTATAATCACCATTATCAACCTCAATTGAAGTAAAGTAACCTAAAAATAGGGGTAAAATTAGGGTGTCTCAGTCAACAAATAATGACCTAAAAGTTGATGCTAAGATGGTGTCCTAAGAATTGAAAAGGAGAATAATAGGATGAGTACATACATGGTGACATATAGGGATTTAATTGATATATTTTCACATCATTATTGAGCTTAGTTGAATCCTAATAGACACCTATAGTAGGGTGTCTCAATTAGTAGGTAGTAGAGACTCAGTTTTGAAGATCAAAGTACATAGGTAGGGTTAGAAAGAGTTTTATCATAATTAAATAACATGTGAAACATAAATTAATGTCATGGTGACTTAATAAAATATAAAAACACACCTAGATAGGGCTCCAAAACCCCTATACACACATACATCATGGTACAAGCTAGTGAAGGTAGGGTAAGACATGGACTTGTCTAGGGAAGAGAGGAAGGTTAAAAGAAATGAAAAGTGGTAAATTATAGTTTAAATTGTTTTTAAATATTCCCAATACTATACCAATGTTATCATATTCCTTCCTTACTTGGCTAAAGGGCAACAGTTCATATGGTGGGCTAGGAAACCATGTTTGCTCAATGGGAGAATATGAAGAATCCATAGAAGATAATTTTTTTGGGTGAATACAAAGATTTATAATAATTAATTTATAATTATTATCATATTTAAACAAAATAAAATCATTTAATTATCTTTTATATGTCACCCTTAGGAGTATTTTAAGAAAAAGTAAGAAAATAAGGTTTTTAGAGGCCTTTCTGGGTATTTTGACCTGGTTAGGTACCAAAACCAAGGAATATAGATAAAATATTTGTTAAAAATAATAATAAATACCTGAAAAAACAAAAAAAATACTAATTTTTCCTTCGAGATGAGTGATATACCTCACTATTTTTTCTCAGAGGTTAACTAGTCTAGGAAAATCAGGATTTAGCAAAGTAAGCTAGTGAGTACAAAATGGGCAAAATAATTGATGTGGAGCTTTGGGAAAATCAATAAAAAAATAATGAGTTGTATTTAAATAAAATATATTATATATAATCACCATATAAATATCATACCCCTCAAGGTGGCCAAAATACCCATGCACAAAGTCGAACTAGACAAGCTTTCACTAGGCCTAGTTGGTAAATGAGGGAAAAGCAAGAAGAGGAGTGATTGAGAAGTTTTTAAGTGATAATAAAGTCTGTAATTAGGTTTTAAAATTAATAATAAACCAAACCAACCATTTAAATTCAATCCAAGTAGCCAAAGCTAGCTGGGTGCATGCTAGGATTTTTAGGCCTTCAAGGGACTTAGAGCCAATTGGGGGTCTACCTTCATTTCTAAATCTTTATGAGATATAAAAATGATTGGGAAATGTTGAGGATGTGAAAATAGAAATTTATAAACTTTTAATATGTATAGGAACCTATAGGAAATCTAATATTAAGTCTAATATAGTCCAAATATGTAAGAAAGGCAAAAACAAGCTCAATGAGGTGTCTTCAAGTGTTCATATCTTTTCTAAGGATTTGCATGGGAACAAAATTAATTTGGAGAGTTTATAGGGGTAACTTAGAATAAATTTTAGGGAATTTATTGTAAATTTAAATTTCAAATATTTTTTAACAAATCTTAAGACCAAAAACTACTTAAAACCCTATTAAACCCTCAGTTAGGACCCAATAGAGAAAACAAGCCTAGATAGATATCAAGATGACATATTTTTACCATGAAATATATTGTAACTTGTATAGGACTCACTAAATATTCCTCCCATACCTTTGAAATATATGTAATTATATAGACAAGGTGAAAAATAGGCTATTTTTTTACCATTTTGTGTGTTTTATAGGCTACAAGAGGAGTCTAAAGATGAAATAAAGTTTGGAGGGAAGATTAGGACTTGTAACAACTCCATATGGTCATTTATTAAAAATTCATAAGTGTTGAAAATAAATATCTCATCTGTTATATCCCCTTCCAATAGGGAATATAGAAACACATAAAGCTCTGATACCACTGTAATATCCCCTTCAAATAGGGATTATAAAAAATCAAAAGCTCTGATACCACTGTAATATCCCTTTGGATATCAAAACAAAAGCTCTAATACCACTGTAATATCCCTTCGGATACCAAAACAAGAGCTCTAAATTACTTATCTATATTTCTGCAAAAATATCTTCAAATAGATAAATAAATCACAATATAATCTCTTATTTATTTGCTCATATGCTTACAATAGAGGTCCTCTGTCAAGTATACCAAGAATATTGAAAGTACAGCCTTAATAGCCTGAGTATTCCACAAATTGGGAAAGAAATCTAGATCTGGTATGTCTCAGCCTGCTGTGTCAAAAACACAGTCATCGACGTCGGTTATACTATCGTTGTCGGTCGACTAGGGTTGTTAACCTACCGACGTCGGTGAGCGGTCAGCCGATGTCGGTCTCTATAGGTCTCTGCCTACCGATGTCGGTGTCTGATCTTTCTAGTGATGTGTATGAAATTTCATAGATCTATATGGACTTCGTACGGCTCCCAATATAGCACAACCTGTATGCTTGATCGTGATTTGAAGAACTATGGGCTAATACAAAATATCTATATCTGGATAATTCTTGAATCAAAACTAAAAATAAAGAAATACCTATGAACCCTTGTGATAGCTTCTGTATAAAGTTATCTCTCAAAATTGTAAACACCTGTGATAACTTCTATATGAAGTTATCTCTCAATTTGGCAATAGATCGGCTGATCTCTCACAACCTCTGAATCGCACACAATGAAGAGTTAACATTCTTCAATGAAAATGGAATCTTGGAACCCTTGGCTCAGTCTTCACATAAGAATTCTTAACAAGAATCAATATCAATAATCAATCATGAATACAAACTCTCTCCCATGAGAAACCTTTATACCCTCCAAAGGTGTGCTCGCTAAAATTAGATTTCCTTAAATTAGACTTAGGGTTTCTTAAATTAGAATTAGGGTTTTTAAAATTAGACTAAAATATTAATAATTAATATTTAATTAAAATTAGACCAAATAATTAATATTTGATTAAATCAATAAAATATTAATATCTCCCTTAATTCATGTCCGAAAGAGCCCGAACGAAAGCCAAGCCCAACTCCATCAAGACCCTCTATCCATCCCATCAGCCTATGAGGGTCGCATAATAGGCTAACCATCAACTCAGGACATGTCGACTAAAAAGGGAACATGACAATATATGCTTTTATAGGCTACAAGAGGAGTCTAAAGATGAAATAAAGTTTAGAGGGAAGATTAGGACTTGTAACAACTCCATATGGTCATTTATTAAAAATTCCTAAGTGTTAAAAATAAAGATCTCATCTCAGCCATTCAAAACTAGCATAGTGGAGACAAGGGTGAAAACTCCAAGTGTGAGCTTTTTGAAGGTGTACATGAGTATTCTAAGGCCATGATAGTATTTCCAAGTGTCATTAAATACCTCCATGTGTGAGATAATTTTGAAGACAAGTGTGAGGGATAACTATGAAATGAGGTTTTTAGATTCTAGGTAGTGATGGCTTCCTTATAGGAGTTTCCATATGAGTAGGAATGCAACAAATGCATAGAAAGACATGCCTAAAGTATTTCCTTCTCATTATAATAATTAGACAAGTCCATATTAAGTTTTGGGATGTTCAAATAGGTTCAAATTATGAAGGTAGTTTTTTGAGCCAAGACTAGGAAATTTATGCCACTTTTCATAAGTTTCATGACTTTTATAGACAATTTGTCCTCCTAAAATTACATGGTTAATTACATACATCTTTATCATCCAATTATAACCCCTTTTGTCAGATTAAAAAGTGTCCAAGTGACCTTTGGATTTCCCTTGTCTTACTCTTCTCTCAAAGGCTATAAATATTGACTCTTTTATCTCTTTTAGGTAGCCTCCATTGGTTGATGGTGAAACCCTAGACAATTTTAAAACTTGAATGTATATTGAATCAATAGAAAAACTTAATTTTCCTACTTAAATGTTATATAATTAAGTGTTATTACAATCTTATTGGTCTTGTCTATTAGAAGGTCATTTTTTCTAATATGTTATCCTTGATTATTCACCAAATTTATAGAAGAGTAATTATTGTACATATTTTTTAGTGTTATATTTTAATTTTGTGTGTGTTTTATAAGTGGTTCATGACTATATTCACAAATAAATCATATGTTACCCCATTAAACATCAAAGTACCTCTTGAACCTAACATATGAAACATTGATGTGACAATCAATCTTGAGTTGTGAGTTTTATGTGAAATAAACTTTGTTTAGGTTTAAGTAATATAAGTTTAGTCACTAGGAGGAAATATAATATTGGTGAATCACCTTTAGTTTTCCTATTTTGTCATCTTAACCCTTTCCATGAAAAATTTATAGGTAAGAGATTGTTTCAAAGAGTGCATCAAGTGAACTAGCCATTCTATAGATTCATCTATGCAAATTGTTACCCACATCAATAGATATGTTTCCATTATGCCACTTAGATGAGGAGAGATAGGTATCTCATCAAAGCGTGAAAATCCAAGTGACAATAGATTTTAGTACACCTGGTGGGACACTAAGTCCTAGAAGATTGTCTAAGATTGGTGTTGGTCTTGGTATAGTTGCAGATATAAGAACATCTGCATTCATTACCTAACAATTACACTAACATTTTTAATATTTGGTTAGTGATCAGACCATAATTTCCATGACAAAGGTGACCACAAAGTTTGATACTAAAGGTATACCCTTTGAGTTTGTCCAATTGCCTTTGTATTCTATCAAAAAATTTAGGTTTGTGAATACTCATCCTTATTTAAGAGATTTGGTGTTTAAAAACTAAAATATCCTACTAAGTTCAGCCTATAATACCCATAGTATACATATCAAAATGGATAAAAACCAAATTTTTATACCTTTCACTAGACAATGTCCTTTAAATATTGACCAATATCTATAAATTCCTAGAGAAACCCTTAAGAGTGTTTCATATTTTAGTAGAGAAGGTCCTATTACTCCCATTAAGCATATTTAAAACATAATAAACTTTTTAAATATCCATAATATCACTAAAAATAATGTGTCTATTAGGTTATTAGAATTTTAATTCAAATGGAAAGCTTTAGATTGTTATGTGACTCTATCTAAAAATTCTCTGGGTTCATGGATGAACTAGGAAATTTATTGAATAAGAGGTTTAGAGATAGGAGTGATCATTTATCACTAGCTAAACAATTGACCAGTATCAAGAGGGCACCACAAGATTTTATGCAATATTTTAAATATAGATTTTAAAAGACATGGGATATGATCATATCCCTTGTGAGACCTACCCCAAATTATGCCTTTTATACTATCTAAAGGAATTGATAATGATGTATCCATGATGATTCAATCCATGTGTGGGAATATGATACTTGATGCCTATGATATAGCCATCAATTTTGATAATTGTCTTGTTCAAGTAGGGAAGATTGCTCCTAGGCCATTGGTGTCATTGTTCCCTAATTTTAGCCTCCTAGTCAAGTTACATTACCTACTTGGGCTCCTTTGCCTAATCAAGAAAGGTCTTCCATTTCCCCCCACTAATGAGATTCATGAATTCAAAATTTTGATCCAAAGTTTTACTAATGAATTGGTTTCCCTTAAAAGGAAAAAATCTCAAAGTTATAAGCCATACCATTCCTACAGTCAGTTTGGGTAAACAAATAGGCTTCCTTTTCAAGGTAATAATCAAGGACAAGGTCAAATTACTCAAGCTAAACCTCACCAAATTTATAATCCTAATGTCCCATCACCTTCTAAATCTATTTTTACTACTTTAAACAAATCTTTTCAATAATAACCATGTTATCCCTCCTATGACCAAAATCAAGCCCAAGTTGCATATGCCAATTAAATGCCTATTCAAGATGATAATGCAAGGTAATCAAGCATCTCAAGTTTCTAATTTTGAGGTGTTAATGAAAATTTGAATGAAAATTGGAATGGATAATGTAAAAACACAATCTGATTCTAATCTCATAAATCATTTGGATGAAGAATTTTGTATGATCAATCATTTGGGAAATTCAAGCAATGTGAATGCTAGTGTGTCCTCTAACACTAGGTCTAAGAAGAGGGATATTGAAGAGACACAAGGGGATAATAAAGGACCTATTTTTATTCCTAAATCATCTTCAATAGTGGGTTTGTCTAACCTAGCCCCTATGGTGTATAAAAATTAGAAGTTTTAGAATGTAAAGCTTGCTCCTACACATCCACCTTCATAAGCTACACCACATGGTACTATTGATTCCAAAGAGCCTTTCAATGTGATAAATCCTTATATAAATGTTGTGGATAAGATTAATATGTTATATATTAATATTTAATTTTGGTATTAATTGAAAATACTAGGACAAAAATATATTATTCAAAAGGAATTAGTTAAGCAAGTTGGATCAACTAGAAATGAAAATGTTGTCTTTATGGATGGAATTCAGCCCATTAATGGACAAGGAAAAAAGACTAATAATATTCATCCTTTTTATTTATCCTTGATCATTTTTTATTTATTAGTTCACAATTACATCATATATAGTGAGGTTATTACTTTAGTTATGCCCAAATCAATAGCTGATAAACTAGGCCTCAAGTATGAACCAATGGCTAAAGGAGTCCTACAATTAGATGGATCACCAGAAAATACCTTGAGATTAGTCAAGGATATGAATATGATTTTACATGGTTGTCCTGATATTTTATCTCTCATGATGTGGTTATGGTATATTTACCTCCATACTTTTCTATTTTTTTGTCAAAAGAGTTTATAGTTATGATAGGTGGATACTTGGCAGCTAATTGGTCCTCTATGGTTTTAAAGACAAAGTGTGGTACTTGGGTGAAGATTGAATCAGATCCTATCCATCACAATCACTTATATCCTTACATTACTAAAGAGTCAAATGTCAATTATGCCATTATTGATAAGGAATAACTTCACATAGATAAATCTCCAATATCTTTTCTTGAAGGAGTTTCTAATTTGTACCTAGATGAATAGGGAGATGAAAATTTTGAGAATGATCCTTAAAAATTCATAGAGAAATTAGGTCTTGGCTTTTATTTCATTCATGAATATGACTCTTTCATGCCAAACTTGATGAATCCAAGTGAAAACATGTATGGTTTATGGTATATATTCTTTAATGGATCTAAAAGCAAAGTTAGGGCAAGTGGTGGAGCAATGTTGGTTTCCCCATCCAAGGAAAGGTACTATTCCACTTTTAGATTTTATTTCTCTTTTAATTGTAATGTGATAGAATATGAGGATATCATTCATGGCCTTAAGTGGGCTAGGAAAATAGGTGTAAAATAATTACAAGTGTATAATGATAGTGAGTTGATTGTGAATCAAGTAAGAGGCCAAAATGTGACTAAGAACTCTTTTCTTGAGTCCTATAAGCATAGAGTGTGGGATATTGTGGAGTATTTACAAGCCATCAACATCTAATCCATCCTAAGAGAAGACAATAAACATGTTGATAGGTTCTCAACAATTGGAGATTAGTTTTATGTTCTAAAGGGAATAAGAGAATATAAGAACCAACCACATCTCAAGGTGATTGTAAGGCCCTCTATACCTAATAATGTCACTAATTGGAAGTTTTTGATAGTGACCAAAAATAGAACTTTTTCTACAAGAGGAGGCTAAGTTTTCTTCCATGAATTAGTCCAAACTACAATAATAATATGGAGGGTAGATTGTATAATTGATGTTAAACAAGCTCCCTAAAGGCTTAGTCACACTTGAGAGTATCTTCAATGATGATGATTAGATGAAGAAAGAGAAATTAATCATGTATAATAGGCAAGAAAACTATGATAAATTAAAAATATTCAAGGATAAGTTGTTTGCACTTGGGAAGGTATGTACTAGTGAAGAAAAACATGCTTTCATTATGTTATGGAAGGCATTTTTTGATGTATTTGCATGGGAATATAGTGATTTGAATGGATTTGATCTAAACTTAGCATAACATACCATAGAGCTAGATACTAATGCTAAGCCTATCAAGTAAAGACAAAGGTCAATCAATCCTAAGATTGAGTCTTTCATGAAGAAGGAGCTTACTAAGTTGATTAAATCCAAAATCATTTTTCTTATTAAGCATTCATTTTGGTTGTAAAAATTAGTCCCCACTAGGAATAATAATGGGGAAATCACGTTATATGTTGATTTTCAGGACTTGAATAGATTTTCTTTGAAGTACCATTATCCGCTTCCTTCCATGGATGAGATTTTGCAAGTTGTGGTAGGTAGTGAAAGGTTATCACTTCTTGATGGATACTCAGGGTATAATCAGATTTTGGTAAAGGAAAGTGACCAATATAAGACAAACTTTACTAATAAATGGGGTATATATGCTTATAGGAAAATTCTTTTTGGACTGTCTAATACTAGAGCTAAATTTCAATGTGCAATGGGTAGGACTTTTCAAGGACTAATAAATGACATTGTGTTAGTGTATTGTGATGATATCAAAGTTTTTTCTAAGGATACAAAGGATCAATAGAATTACCTTAGGAAAAAATTTGATAGACGTAGAGAGTTTTTAATCTCTCTTAATCCAAATAAGTGTGTGTTTTTTCCAAGAATCCAAACTTTTAGGACACATTGTCTCAAAGAAGTGACTATCTATACATCTTGAAAGGGTTAGTGCAATCTTGGCATTGGACTTACCCAAACACAAGAAAGGTTTGAAAAATTTCTTTGGGAAAATTAATTTCATAAGGAGGTTCATTCCTAATTTTTCTAATTTAGTCAAGCCTCTAACCTCTATGCTAAGGAAGGATTAAGTGTTCACTTAGACAAGAAGAAAGAAGGAGAGTTTTAAAGAGACTAAACAAGCCATTGATCAAGATTCAACTCTTGCAAGTCCTAATTTATCAAAGGATTTAAACTTGTATACCTTTGGAAATGAGGAGGTAATCTCTACCATGCTTACTCAATCAAATGAATAAAACTTGGATCAGCCTATTGCCTTCTTTAGTCAATGTTTGGAAGGCTATGAGGTAAGATAAATCTATGTTGAGAAGAAAGTACTTACAATTTTATGATTATAAATGATCTTAGGTACATGTTATATAAAAAAACATTAACATATTGGTACCTCATCCTAGTTTCAAAGACATCCTTTTGAGTAGAGATTTGAATTAAAAAATGGTTGGTTGTATCATAAAAGTGATGGAGTATGATGTTGAAATCAAGATAAACAAACTAGTGAAAGGGAAGGGGTTATGTGAGCATCTTGCTTCAGATTTTAAAGAATAAAAAGAGGTTGTTTTATCATGCCATGATTACCCTATGATATTTTCACCTTCATTAATAAGGAGTTAGACATAAGATATGATTCATTTTCTTCAAACCAATGAGTGTCCACAAGATCGTAGAGATAAAGATAAACGAAGGTACTTTAGATTACTATCTATTCATTATGTGATTATTAATGGAGTGTTATTTAGGAAGGACTTATAAGATGTGTTATTAAGTTGTGTTGAATCAAATCAGGTTGAGAAAATATTGCTTGAGTCCATGATGGACCAGATGGTGTTAACTTTTCTCTAAGAACCATAGCTGCTAAGATAATGAGAGATACATATTTTTGGCCTAGTTTATTCAAATACATAGATTATTGGGCAAGTAATTGTAAAAAATGTGCTCTCTTTGATGGTAAAAAAAATATTGAAACTTGTCCTCTTCATCTAATATAGGTAGACCAACATTTTATGCAATGGGGTCTATATTTCATTGGCCTAATCAACCCACCTTCTAGTGATGGCGACAAGTGGGTGTTGACTACTATAGATTACTTTAAAAGATAGGTGGAGGATGTAGCTTTCAAGGAATCAAATGAAAGTTCATTTATAGACTTTTAAGTCATAGTGATAAGGTTTGGGGCTCCTTCAACAATAATTTCATAAAATGCATTGGCTTTCCTTGGAATGAAGACAAATGAGTGGGATTTGAAACATGGAATCTATCTTAGTACTTCCTCTAACTATTATTCACAAGGGAATGGACTAGATGAATCCACCAATAAGAATCTAATCAAGATCATAAAGAGAATAATGGAGGAAAACCAAAATACTTGGCATTCCAAGTTGAAGAAAGCTCTTTGGGGTGATAGGATTACCCCCAAAAAATCAATTATAAAATTACCATATACACATGTTTATGGGAGAGAAGCTAGACTACCTATTTCACTTGATCTACCAGCCTTGGATTTCACTTATCAACTAGAGTTGATGGAAAATGAAACCATGGAAGTCTAGTTATGTGAATTGATGGAGATTGACAGGATAAGAGATCAAGATATACAAACTATGAGAGCTTACCAAGATCAAACAAAGAGATAATTTGATAAAAAAATCCATGCCAAGAAGCTTCTAAAAGGGGGACATTATTCTAAATTAGGATGAAGATATGGATAAACCTAGAAAACATACAAAGTTTATGCTTTGTGAAGTGGCCCTTATGTTATCACCCAATGCAAGAAACACAATGATTTCTAACCCTAACAGTTATATAGAGAGGAGATTCATATCCCAGTCAATGGGATATATCTCAAAAATTGCTAATAAGGTTCTCCTCTCTTCTTATACATAGTTGTTTTTTTCTTGTTTTCCCTAGGTGTTTATGCACATGTGTGAGTCTTGTTTATGTCTTGCTTTATTTTATGTTTTCTTAGTGTGTTATGTTTGTGTTATGTGTGTTTTAGGTAATTACTTTATTTTTGTATTCAGGAACTCATTGACTCCCTTGGCCCATGATAGGATAAGGCTACTAGACCTTAGTATAATATGCACACTACCCTTATGAGTCACCATTTTGTTCACGAAATTTGACTTTTAGGTTAAATTTAGACCCCTAGAGGGTAAAAACTTTGTTTTTTGGATGTTATAGGGGAATTAATATTTTTCATAGGCTATATTATGGTTAAATTGATGTTTTTAAATGTATTTCTAGCCTTATTCATGGTTTTATTAGTCAATTTGTCATTTTGGGTCATTTAGTGGGATTTTAAAGGTCATAAATGCAAGTGGAAAATTTCCTAAGCTGTCCAAATGTCTATTTTTCCTTATAATCATACAATAAGTTATTTTAACTATCAAGTATGTCAGTTACATCTGAATATTTTAGGTTCCTTAACTAAAATTAAAGAAATAACTAAAAAATAGAGTAAATGACACTTATACAGCGTATGAGGAAGTGTGCCATATGGGATAAGATATTGGAGGGTCTATTAACCTTCATAAAACTCATTTATATGTTTGGTTTGCATTATAAGTGTCATTTTAAGGCTAAAACCATTATACTTCTTTCTTACATTTTTAGACATGCAAAAGTGACCTTTAGGTTTTTGCTCAGTAGGATAGCTGAAGAGGTTTCAGGACAAATGATATTGGGAAGCTGTATTACACTCAAATAAATTAATTTGCATATAAATATTTTGAATAATTTTGTCTTGTGATTCATGAACCATCCTCATGAAGTTGATTGCACTTTTTTGGTAGATTTTTCATGCACCCTATAGGGTTTGCTTAATTCTGGTCAAATCCATATGAACCAATTGGTGATGTTGAATATAGGTGACATTGAATACCTTATAATATGTTATAAATTATTATTTTCATGTTTCATAATTTTTTTTAAAGAAAATTAGTCCATGTTCCTTCAGGTGTCACCATATGTAGTCTTAGTCAAATTTCTTCTGATTAAAGAGCATTATTTTCCTATGGAAGTCTCATATAATTGGAAAATGAAGTTGATAAGGTATCATGGTAATATAATCACCTTCTTCTATGTTTTTTTCACCATGTCATCTTTCAGGTAGCTTGTAACCTTGTCTTTCTCCATTATCAACTCTTTGCCCAACTTCACTTGTAGTCACATGTTTAAATCTTGTTCAACTTTTTCATGGGGTGATAATTAGGTAATTTTATTTATCGAATACATAAATAGTTTGAAATAATTAATTGATATGTTTGGGAAAGGTGTAAGTGTGTTCATAATCTCAATCACCATGCCAAAAAAAGTCATGAGATATCATGTTTGTCTTGTTCCAGGTGTTTACAAGTGATTTTCATGTTAGAAGGAATGTTTGAATCTTGTATTAGGATGACCTTATTTTCAATCATGAATTTGTAAGGTTAAAAATAGGTTTTAACTACCCATGAGGCCTTTTCTTCATGCCATTTTCCATTTCATGCTCACTGAGCACTTTCAGCTTAATGCACATCTGTAGTAGCCATTGATGATGTCATGCTAATAGGTGTAAATCCTAATATGGTTCCAAATTATTAATATTGATACAAGTGTATTGGAATGATTGAGGAAAAAATAAAATATTTATAGTCATGGATAGTTTTTATATTTCTCATATTACAACTCACTGCTTATGCACCAAAATATCCACCTATAAGTGGTTGGCCAGGGGACTAATGTATTTATGGAGAGATTGAAATAAAATGACACATCCTTAGGGTATTTGTAAGGTCTCTAAGACATTAAAAACTCATATAAGGTGTCAAAAGGGAAAGATAATGTGCAAAACCATGTTGAGAAGATGAAGACTGTATTCTGGGAAGTTGTCCCTAAAATGTTAAAATAAAGGTCAAAGAGCTTCTTGTGATTATCTTAAAACATAGAGGTAAATATCTTAAATAATATAGATTAGTCAATCTTGTAGTCCTGATAAGGGAGAGGTTCCATGCCAAATATGATGATCAAAAGATGAAAATAAGATGGAAATAAAGGGCCTCAATCATGTCCTTAAAAACACTAAAACACTCCATTGAAATCTATAAGTCTAAGGTTAAAAATGAATTTTGACACCCTAAGGAGAAACATTGGAAAAAAAATCATGAATAGGATAGATTAACTGGATGAATGAGGTCAAATGGAGTTAAATTTATCAATATCAGGTTAAGACAAGGTCTTGTAAGCCCTATTATCACCTACAGGTATCCTTCTTACATGGGAATAAACACCTATAGGGCTCAGATAGGTAAGATAAGCAAATAATGACTTAGGAATTTGATTTGATGGTGTTTATACCATCTAAATAAAGTTTAATATGGGTTAAAGGATGTCTTTTCATGTCATAATCATCTTATTTTAAGGCTATAAACACCTACAACATGTCCTACAGGTAGAGTATCTCAATATAGGCTAGTGACCCAACAATGATGCTAGAACGGTGTTTGAAGGTTTATAAAAGAGAATTATGGTTAAATAATACATTTTGAAACCTATAAGTATTAAATTAAATACCTATAAGAACCATTATCAACCTTAGTTGAATCAAAGTAACCTATAGGTAGGAGCAAAATTAGGGTGTCTCAATCAACAAATAGTGACCTAAAATTTGATGCCAGGATGGTGCCCTGAGACTTTTAAAGGATAATACTAGTGAAATTACATACATGGTGAAATATATATATTCAATTAATATATTTTCACATCATGATTGATGTTATTTGAAGCCCAATAGACACTTATAGTAGGGTGTCTCAGGCAACAGGTAGTAGAGACTCAGTTTTGAAGATCAAAGTACATAAGTAGGGTTAAAATTAGTTTTCACTTGATGAAATAACATGTGAAACCTAAATTGGTTTCATGGAGATTTCATTAACTATCAAACAAGATAAAAACACACCTACAATAGGGTATAAGCTATTGAAGGTAGGGTAAGACATGAACTTATATAGGGAAGAGAAGAAGGTTAAAATAATTTAAAATTGGTTCATGATAGGCCAAAAGGTGTTTCAATAGGACCAATACTCTACCAAGGTGATCATATTCCTTCCTTACTTGGCTAAAGTGTAATAGTCTGTATTATGGGCTAGGAAACCATGTTTGCTCAATAGGTTAATATGAGGAATCCATAGAAGAGAAGTTTTTTAAATGAATGATAAGATTAATAAGAATTAATTGATAATTAGGAAAATTTTAAAACAACATATAAACATTTTTTTATCTTGGATAGGTCACACTTAGGAGGATTTGAAGAAAAAATAATAATTTGGGCTTTTTAGAGGCCTTTTTGGGCATTTTGAGTTGGTTAGGCACATATACCAAGGAATACAGATACAATTTTTTTAAAAAATCATAATAAAGACATAAAAACTCCTAAAATACTAATGTTTCCTTTTAGATGAGGGATATACCTCACTATTTTGTCTTAGAGGTCAAGTAGTCTAGGAAAATCAGGGTATAGCAAAACAAGCTAGTGAGTACAAAATGGGCAAAGGGATTGATGTGAAGATTTGAGAAAAATAATAAACATATAATGAGGTGTATGTAAATAACATTTATTATATAGAAGAAATATATCAATCTCATACCCCTTAAGGTGGCTAAAATACCCATGCACACAGTCTAACTAGGCAATTTTTCACTAGGCCTAGTTGGTGAATGAGGGAAAAGGAAGAAGAGGAGTGATTGGGAAGTTTTTTAGTGATATTAAAATATATATTGTAATATGAAAATTAATAATACACCAACCCAACCATTTAAAATCATTATAAGTATCCAAATCTAGTTGGTTGCATGCTAGGCCTTTTAAGCCTTCAAGGGACTAGAGCCAATTAGGGGTTTACCTTCATTTTAAATTTTGATGAGATTTAAATATTATTGGGAAATGTTTAGGAGGTTAAAATAGACATTTAATAACTTTTAATATGAAAATTAACCTACATGAAAGTTAATTCTAACTTTAAGATAATCCAAACATGCAACAAAGGCAGAAATAAGTTTGATAAGGTGTCTTCAAGTGCTCATGTCTTTTTTTAAGGATTCACATGGAAAAAAAGGAATTTTTAGAGGTTATAAGGGTCCCTTATCATAAATTTTGTTTAATTTATTACTATGTTAAATGTCAAATATTTATGAACAAATCTTAAGACCACAAACTACCGAAAACCCTACTAAACCCTCAATTAGGACCTAATGGAGAAAAAAAGCTATGAGAGATATCTAGATGAAATAGTTTGAACATGAAATATATTTTAAATTATATATTAATAACTCAATATTCCTCTCATACCTTTGAGCTATATGAAATTATAGGAATAGGGTGAAAATAGGGTATTTTTGATAATTTTATGTGTTTTCAAAGATACAAGAGGAATATAAATATTAAATAAAGTTGGAGAGAATATTAGGAAATTTAATAACTCCCCATTGTAATTTATTTATATTAAAAAAATCCTAAGTGTCTAAACTAGATCTCTCATCTTAGCCTGTCAAAATTGACATAGTGGACATAAGAGTGATAAGGGTGAAAACTCCAAGTGTCAACCTATCTAAGGTATACCTAAGTAGTATAAGGGCATGGATAGTATTAAAAAGTTTAATTAAATACCTCCCATGTATTTTCATGTATAAATGGAGCTAATTTTGAAGACAATTGTGAGGGGTGAATAAAAAGGAGTTTTGTAGAATGCAGGCAATGATGGCTTCCTTCCAATATTTTCCAAATGAGTAGGAATATAACCAATGCATGGAGAGATATTAAAAAATTATTTTCCTCTCATTTAAATAATAATACATATCCATATTTATCTTTTGGATGTTAAAATAGGTTTAAATTATGAAGGTAATTTTTTGAGACAAGACTGGGAGTTTTATGCCACTTTTCATAAGTTTCGTGACTTGTATGGACACTTGGTCTTCTTGACATTAAATTATTCATTCCATACGTATTTATCATGAAATTATAACCCATTTTATCATATTTAAAAGTATATAAGTGACCTTTAGACTTTCATTGTATTGTTCTACTCTTAAAGTCTATAAACATTGACCCTTTTGGCTCTTTTTGGTAGCCTCCATTGCTTGATGGTGAAATCGTAGCCAATTTTTTACTTGAATGTCTCTTAAAGAAATAAAAAAAGTTAATTTTACTACTTAAATTCTGTACAATTTATTTTTATTACAATCTTTTTTTTCTTGTGTAATAGAAGGTCATCTTTGCTAACATGTTATCCTTGATTGTTCACCAAATGTGCAGAAGAGTAATTATTGTAGGTATTTGTTAGTGTTATATTTTAAGTGTATTTTTGTTTTATAAGTGGTTCATGAATTTATTCCATAAATAAATCATCCATTACCCTCATAAACATAAAATTACCTCTTGAACCTAACATATGAAACATTGATGTGATAATCCATCTTGAGTTATGAGTTTTGTGTGAAAGAAACTTTGTTTAGCTCTAAGTAGTATAATTTTAGTCAATAGGAGGACATATAATATTGGTGCATCACCTTTAGTTTTATTAGTTTGTATTTTTAACCCTTTCCATGAAAATTTGATAGGTAAGAGAGTGTTTCAAATAGTGCATCAAGGAAACTAGCCCTTCTAGAGATTTATCTCAACAAATTGTTACCCACAACAAGAGAGATGTTTCCATTTTGTCATTTTGATGAGGAGCGATAGGCATCTCTTCAAGGGGTGAAAGTATAAGTGAAAATTCTAATATTAAATGAATACACTAGGGAACATGAAGATATGATCAAGCATCTCAGTTGTCAATTATAAATTTTATCTACAAGCCTAAAATCTAAAGAAGATGAATGCTCAAGGCATGTTTTTGAAAATGAATCTTTGAAATCTAAGCTAGAAAATATAGCTAGTAAGGTGAAGACATTTTCAAGATTTTAAAAGAGCTCATATGATATAGATAACATTATGAGTGTCCAAAAGAATGCTAGTGATATAATTGGTCTTGGGTATGAAGAATAAAAAAAGACTACTACTCAAGATAAGATGAAGACTAATGTGAACCAAGATAATCATAGTTCAAAGACAAATAATTAGACATGGAATGAAGGTGCTAATATAGTAAATACAAATTAGATCAGACACCTAATGCCATGAGGTGTGCAATATTTATTGGTTACTATTATGCATGTGATCATTTTGGTCATAGGGCTAGAGAGTGTAAGAGACATGTTACAAATAAATTTGCATGCGAATATGATAGGGGTCATCATTCAAAATATGTGAATAGAGTCAAGTGATTTAATTGTCTTGATGTGGGACACTTTGCAAACCATTTTCTACATAATATTATACAAGGTGAATCCTCTTCAAAAAGGGGAGGTTGTTTTTTTTGTCATGACATAAGACACATTGTATAATTCTATCCAAATAAGGTAAGGCAAGATATGTTTCTTGCAAAATGCATGGTGTGCTAAAATTGTGAATAGAGAGGTCACATTGGTAGATTTTGTAAGTAAATTCCTACAAGATAGAGTAGATTTAATTAGGATCTTAGAGTTAAAGAAAGAAGGCATGTTAACACATAGAATTTAAAGGTGGAAAGTGTGAGTCTTGATGAGACTAAAGGTCTAAGTAATATGTTTATTATGGTGGAGAATGATTTTGAAGTTGAAGAGCCCCAAGAGGTCTTAGTGTCTATTCATATTGAGAATGAAGAGACTAAGCTCAAGGAGAATACCAAGGTACTAGTTAAGACTAGAATTGAGGTATGTATGGATCCAAGTGAACATCTTAATATTACTGAGAATGTATCATGTAAAGAACATCAATTGATTATGCCTAATGATGAGGCTCTAAGCTGTAAGGAAGAATCTTTAAAATAAAACATATGTAATGAATCTATGTTGTCTCCATGTAATATCAATATAATTTTAGAAGAAAAGGATAATGTTTTAGTAGTTGAGAAAGTTGTTTCTCCTAAGCCAAAAAAAGAAGAAGAAGAAGTACAAATAGAACATGAGAAAGGAGGAGATAGAAGATGAGGATTTATTTTTATTTTAAAGAATTAAATTATAGAAGGTGTCTCCATCTATGCTTCTTAAGAGACTCCTTTTATTGGAGAATCAAGTTTCTGTACTCAAGATAATAATGCCAATCAGAGAAGGTATTTTGTTAAGGGGGAACAAAAAGATTCATGAGTCTATTTTAGAGGTTTGTGAACGATTTGTAGTATAGAGTTAGATTGGGTAGTTCCAAGTGGATTAATGAGTTCGATGCATTGTCAAGAAGTGTTTGGTGCTCAAAAAGGTCTATTAATTTCTTTGTAGTGTGCTCCAGTTGGTTTTAAGGTTAAAAGGTATGTATGTGACCATTTGAGTATTTTGGAGTGCTCTCATTTTTCTCTATTTTTATTTTAAGAGCAAGCAAGCCTAAAATGGGTTATAGGATGTATTATATCCCAAAGGTATGAAATCTCAAATTTTGATCCAAAAATGTGTGATGGGTGTCTCTAGGTGTGAAATAAGTTTAAGAGGTGGACATTGACTAGAAGGAGGATTTCTAACCTTGCTTGTTTTGAGTTTTTAAGGTTTTGGGATATGTTTAAAAAGTGGTCTAAATTATGAGTTGAGGTTTGAGGCATCTTAATATGTTTAATGGGACAAATGGGTGGTCAAATAAATCTTCTCAAAGATTTGCTTTTGTCATTATAGAGGGTTAATTGGCTAGTAGGTTTGTGAAATAATTATGTTGTATAAGATGAGCTTGGTGATGAAAATTTTTTCTCTTAAGGGTGAATATGAGAGTGATATAGATATGGAGTTTTAGGTTTTGAAGATGTGTTTTATGAAAATTATGGGCTCTACAAGTTTTAGGTAAAGCTACAAGGAAAATAGATAGGCCTAGTTTAAAAAAGAGTGATTTTTTATCAATTTCTCCAAAAGATCGAGTTATGAGTATCTAAATATATGTTCTTATATCTTTATAGTGCATTTTTTATATTTTTTATCTTAGAGATGTAGAGTTGGTGGTCATGGAAGTGTCTTAAGAAAGATGGCTAGTAAGCTTGCATGATGGTTCTTCATGATGTGTGGAGATACGAAGATGCTTATAAGGTGAAATTGCTTAGATTTATTAGTGAAAGTCCCTCTTAGATGTTTTTTGATGTGTTACATCAATATTTTGTGGTTTTGGGTGTTCTTTCTTCATTGGTTGTGGTGCTTAATTGAATAAAGTGTTGGAATGGAGCAAGAAGAAGTTGTCAAGACAAGAAGATGTAGGCTCAAAGTAAGGGGATTTTGTATCATCTTTATAAGATGGTCCTTTACTATTTTTATAGTCTTTTAAAGTCCTCAAGATTAATGTGTGATCACTTTTTCATTGTGTCAAAGGGGGAGAAAGTTCCTATTAGGGAGATAGTATGCTTGGTTGATATTCAATGTTGAGATGATTAGAGAGGATCAAGGATGAGTATGGTATTTTTAGCATGTGAAATAAGTCCCTTTGATGTTATATACGCTTTGATAGCTTAAATACATAAGCATAATTTATCAACTATTCCATAGTTTTCATCTTGACACATTAGGTCAAGTGGTAGAAAAGTTGAGTAAATAGTTTGATGATATCACCATTGACACATGGGAGTGATTCAAGGGGAAATGGTAATATGTTTATGATCATTGTAGCCCATAGTTATTATATGCATGATCTCAAGTCATGCATTAAATCATGGTTAAAGTTATGAGGCTGAAAAGTTGTCTTCTCAGTTAGAATTCACTATTTTCCCATATGTATCCAAATTTGCAAAGTGGTTAGAAAGAGCTAAGTAAGCATGTTGATGAAGACAACATTCACATGTGTGTAAGTTTTAAGTCAAATAAAAATGATCATATGGGTTTTTTCAATTTTAGATTTAGTTTATTTAAATTAATTTATATATCATGTGATGTATTGTGTCAAAAGATATGCATATGAAAAATTGGGCTTCCAGAAGATTGACTATGTTTTCTCATATTTAGCTAATTTTGGAGTGTGGTATAAAGATTCAAGTGATATTTTTAAAGGTGTTATCTCCTGCATGTGTGAATTTGTAAATAAAAAATGGTCATATGGGTTTGTTATTTTTTTAGCATAGATCATTTTTACTAAATTTGATATCATGCACTAAAGCATGACATAATTTATGGATGCTCAAAGTTAGCCTCTCAGGTAGATTTGGACATGGTTGTCTTTGTGATAGAAGTTTATGAGAAGGAAATTTAATGGTTTTATATCTCACATGAACAAGAATTACAGGAAAAGTGTGTCACATGGTTAGATTCTCCTGTGAGAGGAGATCATTTGGTATAAATTTGAGATCCTAAATCAAAGTGTAGAATAATTTATTAAGGATCAAAAATGGATACTTAGACATATTGATAGGGTCCCTATACTTAGTCATTTTTGCAAGTGTTAAAGCTCAAACAAGATTAATGGTGCACATGGCTCTAAGGAATTAGGAGTTAATGAGATGATGATAGGTTCATGATGATTAAATACTAAGCAAAGGTATAATATAATGATCCAATGATGAGAAAGTGTTCATATAATCTAATCAATAGTGAGAATTGATTGTTATTGACCTTGTTGATCTATAGAGATTGACAGAGTGCATTAAGTCATTATTTCAAGATGACATGAGATAAGGTCAAAGTTACTATGATTCAATATTTAAGTTTGAAGGTCTATGCATTAAATCTTAGAAAAGATTGATGGTGTGATATTGATCCTAAGCTGAGAGTCCATAATATTTAAGCATTTTGTTTGAAGGTTAATTGTGACCATTGCTATTCAAATATTGGATTTTTACATAGGAAAAACTATAGATCTATATTTCCATCATATATTTTGATATAATATGAATTTTTTCATGCAATAAAAAGTGGAATTATAGAGAAATTCAAGATGCATCTATAAATATATATATGAAGATTTGAAAGTGTGTACAGATAGTTATGAATCTCTAAAGTTGACTATGTTTTCATATATGTTATGCAAGTGACCTAAAAAGGATATTTAGGATTTTGTTGGTGTTTTTTTGATGTCTCATGATGAATTAGATATTTGGGAATATTTAATACTCTATAAAGATGATCTCTATGGACTTTGTAGGTGTGATCAATCTATCTTGAGTATGAATAATACTTAAGATGTTGACTGTGTGTTTGTTCATGGTGATTGTGTGCATAAGGTCTATGTTTGAGTTGTTTGAGCATAAATAGAGGCAAGCTAAGTTGACTATGATAATTTAGATATGTGTAAGGGGACATAAGGAATGGACCTATATATTTGAAAGTGGTCTTATTTTATTGTTTTACATGAGGGAGTGCTAAAGGAGTGAATGGGTTCACATGAGACTTATAAGGGCTAAAAGTGCCTTATTAAAAGGTGTAGTTCCTTAAAAATGACCCATAGTTGTTATGGCCGATCTATGGATATTGTAACTGGTTCATGTCTTCATGTGAGAGATGTATTAAGGGATAAATCATGCCTAATGGCTGAACAAAGTAGTGATTATCAATATTGTTCTATAAATAGTGGAACCAAATATGTTGGGTTCTAGACATTGTATGAAAGACTAAGGAGTTATTAAAGAGAAGATTATGTGTGTTTTATAGAGAGAATGAGGGGTAGAGTTCCCTAAGGATGATTTGAAGGGCATAACAGATTCATGACTATTTATATGACCTATTAGTCATTGTTTTATTAGCAAAATTATGCTCTTGTTATTTAAGTGTCAGTGAAGGTGAATAGAGATAAGCTAAGGTCCATCATAATCTGTTGTTGACATTAGTTCAGAGTTAAAAGTGTTTATAGGTTTTTTGTGGTATCTTATCATCTAAGGTGGTTATAGCCTTCTTGTAAGGTAAAATTTGCTAAAAGGTTTAGTTGTTGTTGTAGCTTAGCTAGACAAGTGTCTTAGTACCTTATGGGATTGAAGTATCACTAAATAGGGATTGTAGTTCCTTAATCAGTTATAGCTAGTCTAAAATGGATCTTGTTATTAGAGGATAATACTCTAGTTACAAGTTCAAGTGGGTTTTATTCCCCAAGAGGGTTTCTCATGCATGTCATGTGTTATGTGATTGATCTTGCATTATCTCTCTTGCTCATTGTTATGAATGTTGTATATTCTTCATGAATGCTTATGGTAGTTGATTAAGTAATTTGTAAAGATAAAAATTGAAGTTGGATTATTTGGGTTCTCTGATTCACCCCCCACCCTCTTAGTGATTGTACCTCTAATGTAGGATTCATCTTGAGTCATCTTGAGTCATCAAGAGTGTGTTTATGAGTATCTAGAATTTTCCCTCTAAATTTTAATTTTAATTTCATATTTTGAGACCCAAGCATAAAGGGGCCATATGAGTTCAATTATGAGAATAGATATTAAGTGAGTGATTATATGGTCATTAAATTCATTAATATATGAAACTATATATCTAAGTCATTAAGGTGGTGAAAATAAAGAGTTATGTTAAATAATATAACTACCATTCCCACATTGAGTTGCATGAAAGAATCTTTTTTTTGTAACTAACCAAACCAACATAGATGTTGGATGAGAGGAGAAGTTGTAACATAGTTGTGGTATGTGAAAGAGTATGAGATAGATGAGAGAGATCTAAAAATGATAAGTGGAGTAATAAAAGTATACTTTAAAAACTTCTCCAAGAAAAGGTGGTAGAGTCCATTCATGGTCTGGAATTATAATGTTTGATGATTCATATGAATAAAGGAAAGTGTTTTTTATGTGTTTTTTCTTCTAGTAAAGTGTGTGGATTGTTATTACTATATGTTATAATGAAAATGACCTTGACTCCATAGTCATATCACATTTTTTATAGTTACAGGTTTGAGTAATGGACTACAGAGTCACATTCAAGTGGAAGATGATTTGAATGATGTTTCTTAAAGTTGACAAGGAAATAAATTCATGAAATTCTAAAGATTTTTTAATTAGATAGGTATCATGGTGATGGAATATGATGTTTAATAGTGAAATAAACTTATATAAACCTAAATCTATCTTAAAACCATGTACCTATGATAATCAAGGAATAATGGTAAGTTGTTTTTAAGGTATAGAGTATGATTCTGATTGAGATGATAGTTTTTAAAAAGAGAATGGTTGGTGGGAAGTTATATTAGTAGTTTTTGTTAAGCATGAGATATATTGAGAGGGGGGGTAGTGAATTAGTATATCATATATCTTATAAAACTTTCCCTTAGTCAAATTCCACTTAATCAAACATTCAAGATATGCAATAAAACTAAAACAATAAACATGACACAAGAGAGAGACACACTAGATATAACGTGGAAACCCAATGTGGGAAAAACCACAGAGAACAATCTCAAGTATATGAATGAGCACCAACCCATAGGAGCACCAACTTCTTTGATGAGCACCAACACAACAACAATTCATGAGCACCAACCCATAGGAGCACCAATCTCTTTGTGTAAACCACACAACTATCTATCAATGTTTCTATCTCAACAAATGATAGTTCATTAAAACATCTCTTTCTACTCTCTGACCTTTGCTCTTCTAAGCTAGATATAACAAATACAAATCATATTCATCTCTCACAAATGCTCTTCTAAGCTAGATAATACAATATCAAATCAAACTCTTTCACACTTATTACAAATGGCTTCTCAAGCCTTTATTTATATATTTCCAAATGACCTTTGGCCTTCCCCCTTTATGACACTTCAATCCTCATGGAAAATGGTGCCAAAATTGTATGACCCTTCATACCCTTGCCTTCGAAAAGTCATGTGGTGACCCTTCATGAGCAAAAATGTCCTTCCCTCTTTTGTCTTTACTTTGGTGACTTTTCATATTCCTCAAAGTGTCCCTTCATGAGAAATTGCACCCTTCCTCTTTTATCTTCACTTGGTGACTCTTGGAATTCCCCAAGATGACTCTTCATGGGAAAATGCGTCCCATCTTTCTTTTGTCTTTACCCCGTGGCTCTTTGACTTCTCCATGGGCCCTTATTTTGTCTCATATGCAACCAAAAATATATTCATTAATATTAAAAAAATATTAAAACACATTAGCCATGATATATCTATTATAAACATCATTAAATGCAATGGGGCCTTTATCACCAATAATGCTAGACCTTGGATATCAATGATAATATTTCCAACAATCTCCCCCTTTGTCATTGATGGCAACCTCAATCTTGAAACTGCCATATCCTATCACCTACATATCCTATCATCTAAAAACATACAGTAACTCCCCTTTACTGTAGTAACTTTTATCTATTCCTTGTACCTATTTTTGCACCTATACCTATACCTGTTATTCTCTCCCTTTAACATCAATGGCAAAGGGCCTACCTAGAGCTAACACTTAGCTCCCCCTCAACTGATTATGAACATCAATGGTAAGAAGTAATAGAAATTACTCCCAATTCCTCTCACGGATCTTTGAATGTGTCATTTGATCATGCCTTTGAGAAGATATCTAACAATACATACACATTGTTCCCTATCCTTTAAGCATCTGCAATCAACTCATTTGAATCTTTTCTTCTAATCTCAAAACCTTCAACATGAAACTTTAATGTGTATCCTTGATCACATATTTGACTAACACTCAATATATTGTGCTTAAGACCTTTTACATACAAAACATTTTTAGTCTTAGTTTTACCATAATCCAAACTCAAAGTACCTTTTTTGACTATCCTGGTAGTGGTTTATCTCTGAATCTCACTGTGCCACGATTGATCTTATTTAGAGTTATGAAATTTATTTTATCTCTTGTCATACACTTTGAACATCCACTATCAATTAACCATGGCTAATCTTTATTTCTTACATGCAGAGCTGTTTGAACCATCATAGAATCTTCAAGTTATTTCTTTTGCCATGAACATGTTTGAACCTTATTCTTGATGAATGGATCTTTGAAACTCTAATCCTTCTTGATTGACTCAAACAGGCTTCTACAATATCAAGCTATGTGTCTGAAGTTATTACACTTGTAGCATACTATGGTCTCTTCATCAAAGCTTGATAGAGGAGCAAAAGAGTTGTGGCTTCTACTTGACTCTACTTGATTTTCCTTCTCCTTATTTCTGAAATGGTTAGCTCTTTTTCTACATTATAATTTTTTGTGACCATATCCATTACAATAAAAAAAATATCCATAAAAATAAGACCTATCTGTATATCTCTAACCTAATTGCCTTTTGTAGCTTTGTTCATTCCAACCTTCTCTATTTGAAATGTCCTCTGTATTCTTCACTTCTCCCCTTTTTGTTTCCTCTTTTGTAAGAGCTTCAACATAGCTCCTTTTCTTTTAAAATCTGATCCATGTCTTATCTAAATTTGCTTTTTGACTTTCTAATATCTTATTCAGCATGTTAGTGCTATCCTCAAATTTTGAATCACTAACTATTTTATTTTTGACTGCTTTCTCAATCTCTTCTTTTAAAGAGGCAATTTCAGTAACATACCTTTCACATTCTTTTCTTGTAATTTCCAACTATGTTGTTAGACCTTATTCATTCTTCTTGGCTTCTTCAAAGTGTGCTTGTATATCTTCAATCATTTCCTTTGACTCCTATTCATTTTTCTCGATCTGGTGCTTTAATCTTCGATTCTTCTTCTCAACAGCTTTTAACTCTTCTAGGACACAAATGAGTTTTCCTTCCATATTCACTTTAGCTTCCTCCTCTTCTTCTTCTTCTTGATCATCTTCATGTATGGCCATGAATATAATCTCTTCTTCTTCTAAATCCCTGACTCCACTATCTTCGATTGAGCTAGGATCCTTAGAATACAAGATCTTCTTCTTGAATCCCTTCTTAGATTTGCCTTTGAAATTCTTCTTGTATGTAGGATTTTCTTCTTCTTCATCATTACCCTTATTTGGGCATCTAGCTAAAAAATGTCCAATCTTTCCACAATTAAAACATTTAAAAGGTAATTTTCCTTTATATTTACCTATTCCTCTTTTCAAATTGCGAATGAAAATTGCTCCATTGTCATCTTCATCATCACTGGAACTATCACTTGATTCTTGAATCTTAGCTCTCTTTCTTTGATGTCTTGAAAGCCACTTCTCTCTTTGTGGGTTTGTCTTGTTCTATCCGCATCTCTTATGCCTTGAGTATACCATGAAGCTCATCCATCTTTAGCTTGGCTAAATTCTTCATCTCCTTGACTGTCGAAACCTTTGCATCATATCTCATTGGTAGAGATCTCAAAACCTTTTGTACCACAATTGACTCTTCCAACATTTCTCCAAGACCTTTAATTTGATTTATGATTTGATCAACTCGTAAAAGATAACTTGTTATATCTTCTTCTTCTTCCATCTTCAAACTTTCAAACTATCTTCTAAACATCTGAAGCTTAGCTTGTTGAACCTTTCCATCACCTTTGTAAATATTCTCAATTTTTACCCAAGTTTCATGAGCAGATTTACATTGCATAACTTTAACAAATTCAGATTCACATAAACCACATAAAATAGCATTTAAAGCTTTAACATTACATTCACTTGCCTTCTTTTCTACTGGAGTAATTATAGATGTCAATGGCTCTTCATATTCCTCCACCACTGCTTTCCATATGTCAAATCCAATGGCCATCAAATAAGTCCTCATTATTATGATCCAAAAAGCATAATTCATCCCATCAAACAAAGGTGCCTTATTTGTATAAAATCCTTCTTGTGACCCAGCCATCGTTCTTTCCCGATCTACCTTCAAGATGTAAAACATTTTCAAAAAGGAACTTGCTCTGATACCAATTGTTAATCATGGGATATACTAAGAGGGGGGGTGAATCATTATATCATATATCTTATAAAACTTTTCCTTAATCAAATTCCACTTAATTAAACATTCAAGATATGTAATAAAACTAAAACAATAAACACCACACAAGAGAGAGACACTAAATATAATGTGGAAACCCAATGTGGGAATAACCATAGAGAATAATCTCAAGTATATGAATGAGTACCAACCCAAACAATATTCACAATCACCAACTTGTAGGAGCATAAACCCCTTTGTTGAGCACCAACCCAACAAAAATTCATGAGCACCAACCCACAAGAGCACCAACCCCTTTATTGAGCACCAACACATCAAAAATTCATGAGCACCAACCCATAGGATCACCAACCCCTTTGTTGAGCACCAACACAACAAAAATTCATGATCACCAACCCACAGGAGCACCAACCCCTTTGTGTAAACCACACAACTATCTCTCAATGTTGCTATCTCAACAAATGATAGTTCATTACAAGATCTCTTTCCTCTCTCTCACCTTTTCTCTTCTAATATAGATATAGCAAATACAAATCATATTCATCTCTCACAAATTCTCTCCTAAGCTAGATAATAGAATATCAAATCAACCTCTTTCACACTTATTACAAATGGCTTCTCAAGCCTTTATTTATAGCTTTCCAAATGACCATTGGTCTTCCCTCTTTGTAACCCTTCAATCCTCATGGAAAATGGCACCAAACTTGTATGACCCTTCATATCCTTACCTTTGAAAATTCATGTGGTGACCCTTCATGAGCAAAAATGTCCTTCCCTCTTTTGTCTTTACTTTGGTGACTTTTCGTATTCCTCAAAGTGTCCCTTCATGAGAAATTGTTCCATTCCTCTTTTGTCTTCACTTGGTGACTCTTAGAATTCCCAAAGATGATTATTCATTGGGAAATTCATCCCATCCTTATTTTTTCTCTACCCCATGGCTCTTTTACTTCTCCATGGGCCCTTCTTTTGTCTCATATGCAACCAAAAATATATTCATTAATATTAAATAAATATTAACACACATTAGACAAGATATATCTATTACAAACATCTTTAAATGCAATGGGGCCTTTATCACCAATAATGTTAGACCTTTGACATCAATTAAAATATTTACAATAGTTTTAAAATAAATTTTAGTGACAAAGTTCAATTTATAGTCCATAAATAATGAAAGAACCATGTTTCACAGTCAGTACCCTCTTTCACTTAGTCACATGCTAAGGAAAGGATGTAGGTGTTTGAGAAAGTGAATGGGGATTAAGTTATTGAGTCTTAAACAAGTGAAAAAGGATAACATGTTCTGAGATAACCCTATTATATCATTGAAACCTTTTTAATACAAACAAATTGATAACACATTATACAGTCTTACATAATCTCCTAAAGAATGCACAACATTTTATGTTTTGCCCATTTTAGGTTATATTAAGATTTATCCATGATTCCTATCCATTATATAAGGTTTAATTTTTCAAGATAGACCTGGGTAAGGTCTTAGTTTAGTTTGGAATTCACTATAACAAAACATATTGGATTTTGAGTCCTCTTAGCCTCTATAGTTAAGGAACTAGGGTTTAGAAACTAAAAGCCCCATAACTTCTATTTCAACTATGGTAATTTCATAAAAAAAATTATTATTAATTGTTTTTTCATTTAGAGAATAATTCAAGTGGTTTTGTTTAGGTATAATACATAATAATATGGTTTTGGTGACTGGACAAGTGTATGGAGGAGTAAGAGGCCTATTTGGCAAGGTACATAGGAAGGAAATGGTATATATAGTAAGTGTTAAGTGATGAAACTTCATGGGGACCTATAAGGAGATATATTTCACATTAATATGGGATTATATATTCATGGGAGTTTGTATAGTGTTCAAAAAAAATAAATTGTGAAGAAAAAGGCTATAAGCCAAGTAGACTCACTAATGAGGTCGAGGTGTATAAAGGGGTTTTAGAGAGTGATTTAGAGGTTAAAGGGGACTGAAACAAATTTTTTGTGCCTAAGATAAGTAATACATGATATTATATTATATTAATGATACCTAAGACAATATGTGGTGTGTTAAGATAAGAGAAGAGTGATCAATGTGAGGAAAGTGAGTGAGTAAATATAAGGATATGAAAAAGTAAATGGAATGAGTGGAGTTGATGAATGAGATTATTATACATAGTATAGTGATATATGATAATGATTTATAAGGTTAATTTTAAACAAATTTATTCCAATTAAGGTTATCAATCTTAAGAATATCAAAGGCTATAGAGTGAAGATTGAAATTGAGGAATAAAGCAAAGGATTTAGTAGTTGATCAATCAAGTTTGGAGCTAAGAATTGGTAAGTTTGAATATTTTTACATGTACCTATGAATTATAAAGGATGTATAATGATTACTCACCCATAAGGATGAATACCATTTCAAATGGTTGATATAAACATGGAAATGGCTAGTAGAGTTAGCAAGACTAAGTCAAATTTCTTAACAACTCAGTGGATGAGTCATAGGAGGTTGATAAAGTTGTGGATTTCGTTGGGATGAGGGAAAAAAAATTAAATATGTCTATATGAGGTGTAAAATATGGATTTTATATTTAAAATAAGGATTTAAGGTGTGCATAATTGACTAATTTGATTTATTCAATTATTTAAATTTTGAAGATGAAGTGATATACATTAGAATAATTATTAAATAGATTTAGGTGCATTTTGACACTAAATGAAATTTGGGTGTCTACATTGAATATATAGTGGGATAAAACCATTCGGTTTGGATACCTTGAATCTCCATGATAATGATAAGTTTAGCTTCCAACATAGTACTCAAACTACCCTAAAGGTCATCTACAAGTCTATATGGACTTGAGATATCAGTCTAAAATCAAACCTAAGGAAAATAAGTATAGTATGCATAAGAGATTCTTGAAACCTAAATGATACTCCAAAAAAGTCAATAAACATTGAGATCATGTTAAACTGGAATTTGATTACCTTGATACCCTAAATGAAATCAAATGATCCTAAATGGGCACCTACAATTTGTTAACGGAATAGTTGATATTAAACATGAAGAAGAGGTAAAGGTGTTTGAAAATATATTTGAGAAAAATTGGGAATTTAAACAAGTTTAATATAAAAAATAATATCCATGATGTGGAAGTGTTTCCTAAACATAGAGTGCAATTAAATACCATAATAGGTACCTACAGGCTATAAGTCAAGATAGGATAATTCCAAAACTAAAGGGAGGAACAAATCATGGTGTAAAGCTATGAATCTTATTACAAGTTGAAAAAAGGTCACAAATTAATTTGTATATAGGAATGAAACATGTTGAAAGGAATATAGAGGATTGATCAAACTGATTTCAAAGTCTCCATACATAGTCAATTAACACATACATTTTTGCCTACTTATGAGAGCTTTTACTTGGTTTGAAAAGAGTAAAGGACTATGAATAGGTTTTTAATAATGAAATAAATTTTTAAATTGTTTAATAATTTCATAAAAAAATTATTCAAACCCTTAGAACTAATATCAAGGGTACAAAATTCAAAACCTTGTCTAGGCCTAATGACCTTAATCCTCACATGCAAGTAAACCTAAGTGCAAGAGTTGAAAAAATGGATTATAGAGGGTAAGGTAATAGTTTTAAGTTGTTTAGGATTTAAATATTATGTTTAATATTTTATAAGATCATCCATGGATATAAATAACAAGGAAAGGTCAGCTTGACCTCTTCAAACTTCTTTCATGCAAGCTTACACTTCAAGAATAGTCTTCTCATACTTGGTAAGACCATGAAAAAAATGTATCAAGATAAAAAAATTTAATAATAATTATTAGGTTAAATACAAAACATTATTGAGGCATCACTTAATAGTTTATATCTATCACCTATAGGAACAACAACTAAGACTATTGACCTCTCTCAAACAACTTATTTACAACCTAAGGAGTACCTTCTCACACTCATAAATTTAATGAGGATTTTCATGGGACCAAGTGGTGATTAGAGGTGATGTATGGGTCCCCTAAAAATAATATTGTGTCAATAGGATAGATAAAGATGATATTTACTTTATGAACAATCTTTAAGAATAAAATGTGTTTAAAACCCCCCAAAAACCTTAATAGTGACTAGTCAAGACAAATGGACCTCTAAATAACATTGAATGGCATATTTTTCTCATGAAACCTATTGGATGTTTTTTAATACTACACTTATGTTATCCACATGTAATTTATCTATAATTTCAATTTTATGGACTGTAATAAATTCCTTATTTTGCTTTTTTTAGGTGTTTTACAAGGGTTCTGAGCAAAGCAGAACTTAACAATCATTGGATGAGTTCATTTGAGATGTGTTACATAAATTAAATCCAAAAAATATGCACAATATATTATGTGTGTGGTTAAAAAAAGATCATTTTCTAAGGTAGTCTTAAACATGCCTAAAATGAGACTAGGTGGAAATATCATTTTATGGTTCTCACACTTCCATAGGGTCTCAAGACCTCAAAATTAAAATGGAGGTTTTTGATATCCTAGGGAAATTTAATTACATATTTTTTGGTTATTTCACATGTTTGGTATAAATTTTGAGTAGGAAAATAGGTTTTTAAGCAAGGAAGCCTAATTGAAAATAGAGAAAATCAAAAAAAATGGACTTCCATTTAGAGGCAGAACATGAAATTTGATATGAAGATGTAAGGATATAATGGATCCTATAATACACCTTAATTTTGTCATTTAACTTTTTAAATCATCCTATATAAGGATATTTATAATTTTTTAGGGCTATAAGGAAAATAGGCCTAGTGAGAGCTTACGGAGCAAAATGGAGCCTTGGGAGTTATTTGAGAAACCAAAATGGTTTGTTTCAGGTCTAATAATTTTTGTTAAAACCTTACATGGATAAAGTGTGACTTAAATAATATGGACTTCAGTTTTGGGCCACTTAGACCAAGTTAGGCATGGGAAATGAAGAGTTTCAAGACACCTATACATATGAATGATTAAATGCTAGAACAAATGATTTTATTAAGGCATGATAAGTTTAAAATTATTTGGTATTAATTAAATCTTGATTTATAATTCCATTTATCACTTTTATTATGCCAAAAATGGTAGTTTTCAAGAAGCTAATCAAGGTATCAATCCAAGTTTTAACTCCTATGCCACATGGAGGGTTGGAGCATCTTTAGGAGTGAGACACATGGATTTTGAAGTATTTTTATGACTATTACATAATCCCATTTCCTTTTTTAACTCACATGGACACTTTTCAATCTTCTCCTCATATGCCCCCCTCTCTCTCTCTCTTCACAATTCTATATATAAGCAACCACATTTAGCTTTGTAATTGATCCACATATGGTATGGAAAAGACTTGATAGTTTGAGTATTGATTTTTCCTTTTAATAATATATTTCAATCTGGTTTTTAGTTTTCAACTTTATTTCTAAGTGTGTGAAGTAGTTCATAGTTGAATGACAAGTGATAGTCATCTCTTATTATGTTCACCTTACTATTTCATGCTTTGTGTAAGTAGTATGCTTTCTAATAGGTTACATGAAGTGTAGTTAGTGTTATTTTATGTATATAAGTTTAAAGAAGAATACTGGTATCTACAATAAAACCTCTCATACATCCACCTTGAGAAATATATTGCTTCTTACATACATGTTGAAATACTTATGTTAAAGAAACCTTAGATGTTGAGATCAATTTTGTGAATCACCTTTCATAGTGAAATTTTATGGTAGTATTATGGAGTTAAAAATGTTTCATCACCTAATTATGTTAGGTTCATTTCATCTTTTCTCTTTTAATTTTGATCACAACAAGTTAGTAGTATAGGTGATAAGCTTAAATAGACATATCAAGGGAACTAACCCTATCACCTAGGTTTTTACCCCTAATATAGATATCCCATAGGTATATAGGTAATACTATTATTTAAATAAATTGGAGTAGGATTTAACTACCTCTCCAAGGGTGAAAAAATTAGTGAAAATAATTCTAGCACATCTGGTGGGACATTTGACCCAAACACCTCTTGTCAAGGTGAGTGTTGATTTTGACAAGACCATAGCTACATAAGTGTTTCCTACTCAAAATTTGGTGACTCTAATGAATTTATTATTGTAGAATCAATTGAAAACATTAGAGAGAGTTATTTATGCTCCCTCTAATTCAGTTTCATAATGGGAACAACCCTAGGCTATGGGTCACCTATGGTGGGGTTAGACCTCTAGAGAAGGTCAACTTCCTCTTGATACTCACCTAAACTAATGGTAAGCTAATGCTTCATAGGTAAAAAGGTTATAAAGAGGATAAGGGATCCTAACAAGGATAAAAGGGGTGATTCTCCAAATTTAAATGTATTCTCATATAATATTGAACACACACTAGATCAACAAAAGATAATTATGGATTACTCAACCTCACAATCTCACTAGTTTCATAAATGTTTCATAGAAGAGGTTCCAAATATAATACCAATCTAGAGATGCAAGTTATCTTGAAAAAACATTCAAAGAAGCAAGAAGAAGGGAAATAAACTAGGAATAATCTCCTTCACAAATTCACCATACACAAGCATACTTCGCACTGATTAAAGATAAGAGATAGGCAAGGAATTGATCCTATTACTTCAAAAGGTAGTTGTTATAATATTTTTATAGGGTTTAACCATATCAAATGAGCACAATTTTACAAGAGTCTCAATGAGTACCATTGTCTAACAAAATAATGATAAATTCTAAGAGCTGAGAACCCCTTCAATGGGAATGAGACTATGATATATAGAAGAAGAAGAAGAAGAAGAAGGAGAGAGAGAGAGAGAGAGAGAGAGAGAGAGAGAGAGAGAGAGAGAGAGAGAGAGAGAGAGAGAGAGAGAGAGAGAGAGAGAGAGAGAGAAGAGAGAGAGAGAGAGATAGAGAGAAAATGTGGGATCACTCGATCCTAGGTCATTAAAGTAACTTGAGCTGACACCTTTTGATCTTTATCCATTGAAAAACTTACCACCTTTTTATTAATCAAGAGATTACCCATGGATTATTGAGTGGGAAAGTCCTCAAAGGTTATGAGGATGCATTGAATGCCCCTAGTTGTAGTTCCCAACACTAGACCTTTTATTTTATCTTTCATGCTCATGTTTTTGATATAAACATAGCTTTGTGTATTTTAGGTGGTTATTTATCATAAATATGGCCATGTTAAAGGAAAAGGACACTTTGCATTAATCACATAGCTGATCTATATCCATGTTTGGATCATAGGTCCATCATATAGATGGAAAACCAATATAATATTATTGGTTTTCCTATAGTTTTGATTGACAAAAGAAGTTCATAAGTGGATGTTCTTAATTTGAAAATAAGCTACCAACCCCCTCGGTCTATATTAGGTTTGAAAGACAATTTTTTGCTCCATAAAGCTTTGATAGCAATGATTGGTCCCACTTCATAATTTAAACTATAGACCCTTTATATATATTAGGTATAAAATACCTATTCTATCCCTGTGGATCCTTAATGGTGATGCTAGATCTCACGGTGTCCATCTACTTTAGCCTAGACCAATCTTGAGCCAGGTTCCTTCATCTTTACCTTACCTTGGTATAAAAATTCCTTAATGATAGTGATGTAATATTTTAGTTGTCAATGCTTTATGAGTGGACCTATAAAAAACATAAGTGAACTAGTTTTTTTATTCTTGCATGACGTCTTAGTAATGGTATGGCTCGTTTAGGCTTATGCTTGACCTTTTGGATGAATTTTCAAAGCTAGAATGAGATCTTAGAGATTGTGTAAGAATTTTTTCATGATCATAAACATTATGAACACCGTGGAGACCTATTTTCCTAAATTTGGACAAACTACACCTTAAGTGAAATTAAAGTGTTTCAAAATCTTTACAAGTTGCATGATCTATTTGGTTCACTCATTCCATCCAAAACATATATTATTATACTCATCCATTAGTTAAATAATTCATCTATAAAAAATATTGGTATATGAGCCAAAATGGCTAACATATTTGGTGAATTTTAGGGAAGCATGTCTGTTATGCTTGAGAACCTGGTCTATTTTGCCTTGACTGGTCCATTAAGCTTATGGGGTCCCAAGTCTTCTCTCAAATAATAATGAATATCACCCAAGGATATCCCTATATATAACATTTATTGAAGCATAAATATCAAAATAAATATAAAAACAAAGTGTCCAAATCACTTATTGAAAATTAAACACAACAAAAAATAAATGTGCACAAGGCACTTAGAGGAAAGCATAAAATCTACTTTAATGTGTACAATATGTTACAATGGATGCAATGATTTTAATAAAAAATTTACAAATTAATTCCATTCAATATGATGGTTAATACCTTTCCATCTAATTGGACAACCTAAAAATCATTATGTTCCTTGCATCCATGGATCAAGTAAGGACCACTCCACAAGCTATAAAACTTGGTATGGTTGCCTAGTTTGGCCTTATTTGAGTCCCATTTGAGGTTTAGGTCCCCTTAATTGAATCTCATTATTGTATATCTATTTAAAAAGTATTTATTTACCTGATCTTGATGTGACTCCAAAGTTTTCATAACAAGGTCTTTGGTTTCTTCTAGCTCCATAAGCTCTATCATCTTCACATTCATGGGTTCATCCTCCATCAACTCAAGATGATGGGCCAATTATAATGCAATAATCTCGAGAGAGATAGGTAATTTTTATTCCCTTCCATACACAAGGACATATGGAGAATTTATAATGGAATTTTTAGCAGTCACTGTATAAGCCCATAATGTTGTCCTTAGCTTGGTGTGCCATGTTCTCTGATTCTCTTCCATGGTCCTCTTGATGATCTTTAGAAAATTATTATTTGTGGAATATACTAGTTTGTTTCATTGAGCATATTAGTTAGAATAGGTGATGAGGTAGATACCCAATTTGAGATCCCACTCAATTGTTTTCATACCAAGTAATTCTAATGTATTATATAAAATTATGGTGGTTGTGATACCAAACCTAGTCACAAGGTTATCATAGAAGTCCAAAACTACACCCTCATTAGCCTCCTTAAAAGCAATGGGTTCCACCCACTGGTGAAGTGATTACCCATTTATTCTCTATGCTTGATGGTTTATTGATCATCCATATGAATTTTAACCCCCATTACATGAAGGGTTTATCCACCTAAATTAGATTGAGTGAAAGGGCTACTAGTTTTTGCTTTCTTATAAAGAGAGCACACTTATGGAATTTTATAACCCACTCACAATCATATTTTAAAATATTTGGCCAATAATAAACATCCCTAAGTACCTCTAAAATTGTGGTTCTAGGTGCAAAATGGCCTCTTGTAGGTCCATCATAGAACTACTCTAAGAGTTTGGTCACCTAGTTATCATATATGTAGCTAAGGAGTACCCCATTGAGGTCCTTTTTAAAAATAACACCAAAAAATAATTAATAATTATATATTGAAGCTTGAAATACTTAGTTTTGGCTCTATCAAATCCTTGGAGGCATTCTCCTATTGCCAAGAAGTGAGACATATCTTGAAGCTAACTATTTTGAAGTGGAGATGTATTTACTTATGAGTTTTCCTAGATCACCAAAATAACTTCCTTGTATTCTTGGAGGTTATTTACCATGTGCTAACATAATTCCTTACCTATAAATAGATTTATGACCTTGATATCTACATCATATTCCATGACCTTTGTAATTTAGTCTGATCTTTTTTCACTCAGATCCTTGTTAAGGAGAAAGTCTTTAACCCCAAGGTGAGACACCATAAGATGAATCATGTTGTTAGAGAGTATTGGTTTGAATTTATAGAGACTCCTGAAGGCTACCAAAACATAATTTTTAATGAAAGTGTACCTTAACTCATATCCTTCCATCCCTTGACTAAAAAAGGTAATTAAATGCTCTATTCCTTCACCATTCTTCTATATCAACATAGTTGATATGTTATCAATGTTAGAAAAGGTGTATAAGATGAAGTCATTGGAGAAGTCTAGGTTTATGAGTGAGGGGGCTTGGGAATGGCCTACTTGATGGATTCAAAGGATGTCTTACTTTCATTATACCAAAGAAAAGCTTTTCTTTTCTTTAGCATGGTGGTGATAGGTTTGACCAGGTTTGGAAAACTAGGTATGAACCTTATCACAAAGTTAATCTTCCCAAGGAAGATTTGGATCCCTTTCTTATGATTTGGAAAAGATAAGGCTAAAATAACACTTACTCTATCAGGGTCAATGGATAATCCTTATTTCAAAATAATGTGACCCAATAGCTTACTTTCATGTACAAATAACACACATTTCTTAGGATTTAAATAGATCCCATACTATCTAATTCTCTAGAAAATTAGATTAGATGGTGTATGTGCTTACTTAATTTCTTCGAAAATATTGTGATGTCATCCAATTAGACTAGTACCATTTGATTTATCAGTGATTGGAATGCCATGTCCATTTCTATTTGAAAGGTTGCCCCAACATTAGACAATCTAAAATTCATATTCTAATAAACAAATGTGCCCCACTTGGTGGTGAAGGAAGTCTTGTACTAGTCTTCCTCTCTCACTAGCACCTAGTTGTAACCTACCATCCAAGAGAAAGGCATTATGAACTAATAGTTACTTTTAGGATTTGATCTATGGATTGTATAGGGTAATGATCCTTCAGAGAGACTATATTAAGATCCTTGAAGTCGACACACAAACTAATTTTCCCATTCTTTTTTTTCATGGGTACTAGATTAACTACCCATGAGGAGTGCTTAGTTGTGAATATGATCATGGATTCAATAATCTTGGTCAATTCCCTTCTTAAGAGCTCTTAAATCTTGGGGTTTATGGGCCTCTACTTCTACCTGATAGGCTTGGCATTAACCTCTCACTCTATAGTTTGTTGGGTTAATTTTGGATCAAAGACCCTTATGTCACTATTTTTATAAGCAAATATTTTTTCATATTCCTTACAAAGATATATGAAAGTATTCCTTTTAGCTTTAGTGTTTACCTTTCCAAGCTTGAGGATCCTATCCTCAAAGTTAAGAACTCTCTCATAGTTCTCTTCCTTAGTTGACATCACTAATTTACCCTTACTCTTATGCTCCCCTTCATGAAATAGACCTTATAGGGTAACTAGCCCTTTAGGAATCTTACTAAACCTTCATTGAACAATCTAATCCCCATACTGATGCTATAATTTTCCATGCTTGATGGATAACTCTAGTTATTATTATAAGAAACATGTAATTTGTTTTTCATTTTCATAGACCTTTTTATTGATCTTCATTATTTGGAAATGATGGTCTTATTACCACTTTGACATGTGGTTGTACCTTGGTCCTTTTTAGTTCATTTGGGATATTAAAATGAGCCCCCATAACTGGTAGTCTATTAACATGCTGATTTTGGCCTCTTGGCACTGATTAGATGTTGAAGGCTTCAAAGTCCTTAACTAGGTCTCACACTCTATGTTTTTAGGAATTTATTAAGGGGTTCTTATTGGAGTTATAGCTTTTGACTTGGTGCATGACCAATTCACTATCCTTATAAATTTGCAATTTATTAATCCCTCTCTTACTATCCCATTGAAGGCTATAAATGAAACTTTCATATTCTACTTCATTACAAGAGTAGGTGACTTGGAACCTATATGAAGATAAGTACTTATCATTTAAATGGGATATTATCATAACACCTACACCCACTCCATGTTTACTCCTTGATCCATCAAATAATAACTTATATAGACTAGTAGGGTCTTCTTAAGGCTTCATGAGGGATGGCAAGGGCTAGCTTTATTCATGCAAATAATAGACACCCAAGTCCCTTTATTCAACACCATCTAAGGGATATACTAAATATATTTCATTCTATATTTCATCCAAGAACATGTCTAGTACCTCCTCTAGATGAATGTTCTTCTCCTAGCCGATTACAAAATCATCCTCATCAATGATGGTGCAATTGATGTTGACGTTATCTAGTCCATAAGGATTTATTTGGAATTGTGTAATGGGCTCAAATTTGATTGACACTTTGGCCCATACGCTATTATTAATGTCATATATGACCATTTTGATGGAAGGTATCCTCTAATTTCTGTAGTGAAATCCCTAGATAAACATAATGTAAAACAAGGAGGTACATTCAAGATCAATACATCTTAAGCCACAGGGACACTAGGACAATCATGTAGGGTCATATTTAGGTATTTGATTATGTTAGATGGCTTGGTAGAAGAACCATAAAGTTTAAGCACTCTTTTGGACTAGGGATCGTATTTTATACCAAGATGATCAGCTATGGACTCTAGTATTACCAATGTACTAGTCCCACTATCCACTATGCAATTATGCACTAGAGAGTTTCTAATGATTACTAAAATATAGAACGGAGGAGGCTTGATTGTTTTACCTAATTTCCATTAATTTGATCCTTTGGCTACATTGGTGATAATTTCATTCACCTTTCTTGGTGGATTATCTATAACTATTATAACATTAATCTCGGATAAACATTCCTAAAGAATGTCCATGGAGAGCATATCCCACATTGGCACACTTACATTAGATTTATTCATTTGTTCAACAATGTTTATGGGTGAACCACCAACATTTTCTTGTGCTTTGGGAGTCACAAATATTTTTTGTTGAAATTGTGAGCTTTGAGGTACCAAGACATTTATCTGATTCTCACCCCTTGAACTACTAGAACCTTTAGAGTGATAACAAGTTCATTTGGCTTTGTCAGTAAAGGGGTAATGGTAGTAATCTCTTTGAAAGCTTCTTGGTTACCATCCATGTTACTTATTTTAAATCTTCTATTTTCTACTACTGGTATGTAGGCTTGGCTATAACTAGCCTATTGTTTGGATGCATAGTTCTCTTTCTACTCATAATTGACCATGGTGTCATCTAACTAGTTTGGTCCTTGATTAGACCCTTGACCTTATGGAGGCTCTTCTATCTTGGTCATTATAGGTATCTTTATATTTTAGGCCATAAGAGCTCGGTTGTACCCAAAATTAGTAGCTTTATAACATTTATCATTAAAGGCTTGGTTGAGTTCAATATGGGACAACATGTTGACCAAAATACTAATTCAAAGGCATGGTAACCTTTGTTTCTTAAGCCACATTATTTTGAACTAGTATCAAAGTATTTGAAGTTAGAGAAACATTAGGATTGTAATTATTCTATCCAGTGTATCCATGTTTCCCTTATCCTTGGTTTTGACTTTGGCCTTGGCCTTGGTAATTCCCCTTATATGGTGGTCTATTTTCTCGAAAGGCTTGTTAATGAGGTTGATATGAACCTTTATAAGGCCTATTGAAATCATAATACCTATTAACATTTACTTTCTCATTTCCCAAAGAATGAAACATGATTTTGATTTCTTGAAAGTTATTTTTCTCTAGTGAATCATTAGATCCACTAGTGGAAGACATCTCTTGTTTTGGTGTAAGTATTGTAGAAATTTTTCATGTAGGAGGATTGACATCAAGTGGAGGGATATCAATAGGAGGTGGTCTATGTTTAGGAAATAAGGGTATTAGTGGTTTGGGTGTAAGCTTTCAATCTTGAACTAGATAATTTTTCCCTTTGATGGCCACCTCATAAGAATCTGGAAGTATATTTCCCCCATAGATTCGATCATCAGTTCTATGTCACTATTTAAATATTTAAAATAATATAGAAAGCCAAAGTTAGGGGTTAGTCTAACTGAAACTAGAATTCTATCCCATGTTTTTTGGAACCTTGTGTTGAAGTCTTGGATGACTTCATGAGGATCTTTCTTAATGGAAGTTATTTGTTTTACAAGTGATAAATGGTTAATTTTGTCCTCAAATATTTTACACAAGGCTTCTCATAATTGGTCCCATGTCTTAATGGAATTAGAAATAAGGCCTCTATAAAAATATAGATCATTTCCTTTAAAATAATTAGCTAATAAACTAATGGTTATATTTTCCTCAATGACATTATGGATATTGTAAAAAATGGCTATGTCCAGGAGGTGCTCAGAAGGTGTTGTATCTTGGTCACCAGTATAATAAGGAATAATTTTTATAGACACCTAGAATTGGCCACCAATGACCTCCAAATAGGCTTCAGAATAATTTCTATCAAAATGTACAATTTAGCGTAAAACACAAAAACATGATAAATGATGTGAACCTATCATATACAAGTTTTAATTTTGGCCAATGTATCCCTAAATGGGTCAATGGATTTTATGAAACAACTAACTTTGATCAGATCATTTCGAGACAAAATGATAATTTTATACCTCGGTGCTTTGGATTGCTCTTTTCTACCAAATTTCTTACATAAAACAGGTGACCTTGTTATATTGTGTTGGTAAGATCCTAAATGGGATAATAGTTCCAACACATCTAAAATTTCCTTCTAATTCTAGTCTATTCAAAATTTGAGCCAATAATATGATAATTTAACCAATTTGATTAATTTATAGAATAATTACTAAAATTGGTACCAAAATTGATAAATCATGCTTAAGGCTAATTAATATTTAATCAAGAGCTTAAGTTAATTTTCTATGGAACTTGTTGAATATTTATTTTTGAAATTGATTATGAGTTTCTACGTCATCATGTGACATCATTTTTAGGATCCATAGGTCATAAATGCATAAACTATCTAGTTAAGCCCTCCCATGCCTCTCTACCACAAATATTTATGAGGGCATTTGTTGATTTTATCTTCCAAAATTGAATGGATTATTAGCCACACATCTTCATCTTGAGATGGATGGTTCAGGTTCATTATGATCATTTGATAAAATCTATAAATAGAAGGCCTCACATTCATAATTTTAAGCTCTTTTGATGTAAAGTTATAATGCAAAAAAGATCTCTCAATCCATTGTTGTAATTTTATCATGCCCAATTTTTGATCCAATCCAAATTAATCACAAGCTAAAAGGTGCTGAGGAGAAAAGGAGATAGCAAAGCCTCCTTTGATAAAGACTCATTGAGCACAAGCCAAGAAAGCCACTTCAATAATCCATCTTAGAGACACAAAGATGGTAAAATGGGTTTGTGTTTTATTTTTTTAGTTGGTTTTTTATCTCATTTTTTTTATTATGTTCCCCCTTGAGATAGGCTTAAGGTTTTAGCTATTAGTGTTGTATTTTGTATTTTGATTTCATATACTAAAAATATACTAATCTCCCTTTATTACAATCCTATATTCACAAATGGCATGCCCAGTGGGGCCTAGCCCCACAAATTTGATCAAATAGCTCCTAAAAGAAACCTACTGACCATTTTGATGTAGGATCTTGGAGTGTGGGAGAAAAAGGAGTGTAAATTTTGAGCAAAAACCCATTTTCCTAGAAGTCACAATTTTGTCACTATGGACATGTGATGTTGTCCTCTGGACCATAATATAAGAATTGACATAGACATAGTTCTATATTAGTAGTAATATTACATCTTAACTATGTTTTTGAACTAACATTTTATATGTATTTAGGTCAATTTATGAAATTACAATACCCCTACTCGATAATAGTGATATTAAATTCCTGTAACTTCACAAGTTACAATACCATGACTCAACAGTCATGATATTATAATACCAAGATTTCATTAGTAGAGATATTGTCGGTCCGAGTCACAACATTACGGTTAAATCATTAGTAGTTAAGTGATAATACTGTAACTCTCATATTTGTGATATTACACTATAACTTGCATTATTATCAATCTGAGTAGTGATATTGTCAATTTTTTTCACTAACTCATGAGTTGTGATATTTTGTTAACTAGTCATGGTTTTATAGAGTTGTGGTATTGGACTATGGAGTCATGGGATTTCACTATGTAAACCTGAGAGCTTAATTTGTAAATTCATTTATTTCATTTGAAAAAGTGCTTCAAGGATAAACAAAATCTTGACCTTTTTCCTTATATGTCCCATTTTAATAGTGATCAAAACAAGCTTAATCTAGTCTTTTTAACCTCTTTTTGGGTGCTTAAAAAAATTAGGAATTTTAATTTAATGCTTAAGGAAACACTTAGATGCTTATTTTAATGTTTTTTTGCTTTTTCTTCAAATATTATTTCAACTTAAGGCCAAGGGGCCAAAGAACACCACCAAACCTTTCATTTAGTGCCTTAAAATTGAACTCACTTCAAATTTTATGCAAGTTAATCATTATTTTCTTAGTCATCTCTTATTTGAATAAAAAGGAAGGTGTGCATGTGTTTTCTCCCCCCATCCCCTATATTTAACTTGTGATATCAAAGGTCCCATGTTTATTGCAAATTACATTAGTATAAAGGTGTAAAAGAGATGTTGTGAAGGCTATCCCCAAGACCCACATGGATTGGGTGATCTAGAAACCACCATAAATTTCTTTTACTTAGTTTTTATTTTATTTCTTCTTAGTTTGTGAGGGAAAATTCATTACCTCCCATAAGTTCTATATGAAGGCCTTGACCTAGGATTTCATCTCTTGACATTGTCTTTAAACCCTCTTCATTGGTGGCGGGTATATAAATGGTGATCCCCTCAATAGGATGATGGTTGTTGGACATATTCATTGATGTATGAAGGTTTGTCATTGATGTCAAATGATTAATGTACTTTCAAGAATTAATGAAAAAGGTGTTGAGTTAAACAGACTTATTGTAGAGCTCCATGTAGTTGTATGTGTACTTTGAATGACTATGAAAATAAAAGAACAATCATATTAATGTCTTTGTTCACATGGTTATCTTGATAGATATGGATAAGTAAATACATTGATGTTAATCAAATTTACATATATCTCTTTTTGGTCTATGTTCTAAGTCATAAGTATGAGTAGAGAAAATTTTACAAATGCATAAGGTTGTTCCTCAACTAAAATTCTTCTAAGTTTCCATACTTCGTTGATTTTTCACCTTTGTATTTGTCTGAGGAATTCATTCAGAGAAAGTGGTTAAAAATTTTCTTTCAGGAAAATGGTTTAGACTTTGTCACACAAAATGTCTACAAAAATTTTTTTGAAGGAAATGAGTGAAATTTGGAATTCTTTTGGAGAAATTGGTTCATAAAATTCTTTCATAAAAATGGCTAAGTCTTTGTTGCAAAAATTATCCTGAACAAAAGTTTTGATGGGATCTTTTCAAAATGTTGAAGGGTAAGTGAACCGTTCAAAGTTTCCAAAGGGATCTTTTCAAAAATGATAAAGGGTAAGTGAACCATTATATTTTTTTGAAGGGTACTTTACAAAATTTATGAAGGGATATTTTAAAAATGCCAAAGGGTAAGTGAACCATTCAAAGTTTTTAAAGGGATCTTTTCAAAAATGTTGAAGGGTAAGTAAACCATTCAAATTTTCTGAAGGTTACTTTACCAAAGCTCCAAAAGGAATGTGAACCAAACAAAAATATTGAAGGGTACTTTACCAAAGTTTGAAATGGAATGTGACCTAACAAAAGTCCCAAAGGGTACTTTTCCAAAGTTCTAAAGGGCATGTAACCCAAAAAAAAATCTTGAACGGTACTTTGTCAAAGTTCTAAAGGGAATGTTACCCAAACAAATTTTTTGAAAGGTACTTTGATAAAGATTTGAAGGGCATGTGATCCAAAAAAAAGTTTTTAATAGGTCACTTATATAAGTCCCAAAGGACACTTTTGGAAGAAGGGAATTGATGAATTCTTTTGAAGAATTTGTCTAAGGTAGTTAGACACTTACAAAGTTCCTAAAGGATACTTTCAGATGGAGAGGACACTTAAAAAGTTATTAAAGGATACTTTCAGATGGAATGGAATCTTGAAAATTTTATGAAGGATATTTTGGAATAAATATAGGTCATTTGAAACATTACCAAAGGATAAGTCTGGAGTCTCATAGGGCATTTTCAAAAGTGCTAAAGGATCAAGGCAAGTTAAAGGTCAAGAAAGTTTGAAGAGATCAAAGGAGTTAAAATAATACATGAATGTTGAAGAAAATGAGATGAGGTCGACATACCAAAGGGTAATGACCTACTCAATGTAAAGAGAAAAAATCATTAATGATATAAATATGCACAAAATTTAGGAATAAGAAGATCTAATATATTGAGTGAATCTAAAGTTTAAAGATACTCAAAGGTTAATGGCACAGTGGTGGATTTGAAGTCCAAGCATGTCTTATAAGATATAATGAAGCAAAATCATTCCAAATACTCAAGATGCAGTGAGATGATATAAGGAGCTTGACACTTATCCAATGTTTTAAGTAAGGAAAAACATTATAAGAACCAAAAAAGTGAGGTAGTTACAAAAATTTGGTATGATGGTTGAAGAAAATAAATAGTTAATTTTTTGAATATCTATGAAATAAAATGACTAATCATAGATTCATTCCAATTGTGTGAATGTTGTATATGAAGTGACAAGGGTAGAATTCGAAGAGGCTTAGAGAATAGAATAAAAATAGTAGTTTTTTTAGAATTAGAAGAGACAAGTGATGAATGCAAAATTTATAAAGTAAAGAGACTCATCTATGTTGTTTTTCAATGAGATAATTGAATATGAGAGCCATATAGTGTATTGATTAGAAAAAATGAGACACAAAAATGAGTTATGTAGAGTGTTAATTAGGTATAATTACACATAGAAAAGGGGGTAAAATGGAATTAGGAGTGTGTTGAATGGAAGAATCCAGACACAAAAATAGAGACTATGAAGAAGAATTCACATAAAAGTATTATGCAGAACATGAGTGGTTGTAGACCAGACTTGAAACAAGGAACAAACCCAATTCTATTTTGAATTTATTTTTCATCAGATGGAGTTGTAGTTTCACACAACTATTTGGTTGGTGCCATCAATGAGGCTGATTTGGTGCTCAATTAGGGGATTGGTGTCTCCTTAGGGTTGTATCCCTTAAATATATGATCAATGAGGTCATTATGATTTGGTGATTACAATAGGAGATGGGTGTCTCCTTAGGATTAGTGTTGTAAAATGTAACCAATGAGGTTTAGTCAGTGTAAAAAAATTCGTCCAACTGGATTAGAATAGTAGCTTCTAATAGTATTCTCACCATGGTTTTTCCCTTTAGGTTTCCATGTATAAATTTGGTGTTATGAAATTCGATTTTGTGCATGTGAATCCTTATTTTATTATTTAGGTTTGCATTTGTTTAAGATTCATTTAAAAAAATTTAAGGCACTAGTTTTGAGATCTACTGATTCACCCCCCTCTTGGCAGATAGGTTTGTTTAATAGTTGGTATCATATTGAAGGGTTGTAAAAGAGAAGCATAATTAGCTTAGGTTGATCTTGGAGTCTGAACACAACATGGCCAGTCATGAAGTAACCTCATCAAACAAGGCACCCTTTTTTGATGGGTCTAATTGTGCCTTTTAGAGTATAAGGATGGAAGTGTATTTGACTTCCTTGGGGTTTGATGTCTAGATGTCCATTAATAATAGATACATACCCCATACTATTTATCCTACTGATCAGGTAGTGAATAAGGCATGTGAAAATAATTCTAAAGAAAATAATGTTATTCTTTGTGGATTATCGGACAATGAGTTTGTCAAAGTCATGCGCTATCAAAATACAAAGGACATATGGATCAAATTAAAGAGCATCTACGAAGGAGATGATAGAGTAAAACAAGCCAAGCTTCAAACACATAAGGGATAGTTTGAGAGCCTCAAGATGAGTGAAGAATATAATATTCCAGACTACCTCCTTAGGGTAGCTAAGATTGTAAATGCAATTAGAGGACTTGGAGAGACAATGGAAGAGTCAACCATTATCAAGAAGGTTTTGAGATCTTTGACATCAAAGTATGATTTTAAAATCTCTACAATTTAATAGACAAGAGATCTCAACAAGCTCATAGTATATGAGCTACATAGAACCTTCACTGCATATGAGATGAGGCTAGGAGATGCAAACTCATCCAAAAGAGAAGCTACCTTCAAGGTTTCTAAGCAGGCAGAAAAAGAAGAATCTCTTAATTATGAATTTGAGGAGGTTGATGATGTCGAGTCCAATTTCATTAAAATTTTGAAAAATGGCTTAATTAAATATAAAGGTAATTTACCCTTCAAATTCTTTAATTATGGAAAGATAGGTCACTTTGCTACTAAATGTACACGTAAAAAGAAGGATGACTCTGATTCAGCTAAGAAAAATCAAAAAGAGAAATCCTATTAACCCAAGAAGAAGAAAAGCTTCTTTAAGAACAAAAAGGGGTTGTATTGAAAAGAAGATAGTGACTCGATGGATGACAACAATAGCTTAAGTGATGAGATGATAGTGATTTTGTTGCCAAACAAAATTAAGTCCTACTTATGACATTTGAATCAACTTCTTTATGCCAAGATGAAGAGGACTTAGAAGAAGATGAAGGAGAATAAGAAGAATTAAATCTTGAATGTGAACTCATCTATGCTTTAAAATAAACTGACAAGAGTAGAAAAGAAAATTTTAAACAAAAGAAGCTTAGTCAAAAGGAGTTTCAGAAATTGACTAAAAGAAATGAAGAAATAGATCAGATGATAGTGAACTTGAAGACACAAGTTGAGGAGGCAAAGAGGATAGAGGATGTAGTAAAAACTAACCTATAATTAAAGTCCTATAATTCTTAAATATGGAAGAAGAAATAATGGACCTAAGAGAAAAGCTCAAAAAGGCCAAAGAATAGGTTGATAAAGGCCTAAAATTGAAAGGAGGATCTATCATACTAGATGAATTAATCAACTCACAAAATCCCTCCAATGAAAAATTAGGTCTTGTGTATGAGAAAGGCAAGAGTCCCATGTTGAGCACAACTAGAAATCTATATGAAAAATTCAAGGTAGTAGTAGAGTTAGGAATCAGAAAATAAAAAAACTACATTCCTATAGAGAAGAAGAAAAGCAATGACTTATTTCCTACAAAGACCAAGGTTGTTTCTACAAAAAGCAACATAAAAATAAGGAACATGAAGAAAATAGAGCTCAAGAGACCTCCTTTATATTATTAAAGGAGAGTGATAACTAGGTACTCTTCATCATTTTATGGTTATTGTTATAACTGTAATCATTTTAGCCATAGAGTAATTGATTGTAAAGTTATACCTAAAAGAAGGAGAAGCTTCTTAAGTAGAAATTCATTTGCCTCTCTGTTATATATAGATTTTTATGCTACAATTGTAATAATTTTAGGCATATAGAAAAGTATTTTATAACAAAGCATATTAAATCAAAATCTAACAATGTTAAAAAGGTTGAGATTCCTAAATTAAATAGAGGCTCACAAATTAGTGAGATAACAAAATATAATCAAGAAGCCAAAGGAGATGTCAAAAAATAAGAATCAGTCTATGATTGCTTAAATTGTGTTACATGCTAAAGAGAACAATATATGGGTCATAGATAGTGGATGCTCACAACATATGACTGGTGACAAGAGCAAGTTCATCAATTCGAGAAAATGTAAAGAAGGGACTGTCAGTTTGGGAGATAATACTATAGTCAAAATTAGAGGTAAAGGAACCTTACATATTGATTGTAAGTTCTCTACACATGATGTACTTTATGTTAAAGGACTAACACATAATATATTGAGTGTCATTAGATGTGTGACAATGGATATTAATTCATATTTGATGCTGAAGGTTGTTAATTAAAAAGGTCTAGAAAAATTGTTGCACAAGGAAAACAAATTGAGAGTAATATATTTACTCTAATCAAGGTAAATGGTAAAAATTGTCTCATGGGAAAAATTTATGAGATCTGCTTATGGCACAGAAGGATGGGTCATGTTAACTTTGTAAATTTATTCAAAGGAAGTTCTAAAAATTGTGTAAGACAAATTCCTAAGATAACCAAGCCTGCTAACACAACATGTAGAGAATATTAGATTGGTAAACAGACCAAGGGCTCATTCCAAACTAAAGAGTATGCAACTACAAAACCTCTATAGATAGTTCATACCTATCTTTGTATACCAACCAAAAAAAGAGGTTCCAAAACAGTGTATTATTTCATGTTGTTCATATATGATTACACTATAATGACATGGGTAACCTTCTTAAAGGATAAGTCTCAAGCCTTTGAAAGATTCAAGATTTTTAGAGCCATGATTGGAAATGAAATTGGTAGAAATATCAAATGCGTCAAATCTAATAAAGGTGGTGAATTTACTTCAAATGAATTCATAGACTACTATGAAAATCATGGAATTAAGAGACATGACTCTACTGCAAGAACTCCATAGTAAAATGGAGTTGTTGAAAGGAAGAGCAAGACTATCAAGGAGATGGATAGAACAATGTTGAAAGAAGCCAACTTGTAAAATGGTTATTGGAGAGAGGTAGTCCAGATAGTAGTATACATCTTAATTAGGGTCCAATTGAGAGTAAATAGTGATAAGACTCCATATGAACTATGTTATGTAAAGCCTACTTTAGTTAAGTATTTTAGAGTGTTTAGAAGCAAATGCTACATTCACAGGAAGGAGAAAAATATAGGTAATTTTGAGTCGAGATGTGATGAGGGAATATTCCTTGGTTATTCCACTAATAGAAAAGTCTATGTTTTCTACAACAAAATATTGCATAAGCTAGTAGAGAACATCCATGTTAAATATGAATAGATCCTCAAAGAAGAAATTGAACTTGTAAAGTAGATCAGAATTGAGGAACTAAAAGAAGAAGCTGAAGATGAAATATCATATAATGAAGAAGAGATTAAGAGGACTAAAAAGGCACCCTAAAGGTTTGTTCAAAATGATCATCTTAAGGAGGAGATCATTGGAGAAATGTTGAAGGAGTCCAAATGAAGACAAGGGAAGCAATTAACAAAGAATAGGTAAGTTTTTCTTTACTATCTAAAATTGAGCACAAAAGCTATATTGAGGCTAACAGAGATGAGAGTTGGTAAAAGGCCATAGATGAGGAACTAAATCAAATATAAAAAAAGAAAACTTGGTAGATAGTTCCAAGACCCATAGAAAAGAATGTCATAGGCATAAAATGGGTCTTTAAAAATAAGTTGAATGAAGATGGAGTTATTATGAGAAACAAAGCTAGACTTGTTTGCAAAGGATATTCTTAAGTAGAAGGAATAGACTTTGAGGAGACATTAGCCTCAGTGGAAAGATTGGAATCCATCAAAAAAAATTTAGCATTATTAATCTTTAAGAAGTTTAAATTATATCAAATGTATGTTAAGTCAGATTTCTTAAATGGAACCTTAGAAGAATATTTCAATATTGAACAACCTAAAGGTTTTTAGTTGACAAATGAAGAAGACTATGTTTGCAAACTGAGGAAAGCACTATATGGTATAAAATAGGAACCTAGAGCATGGTATTCAAGGTTTGATTAATAACAAGGATTTATCAATGAATGTGTATACATTAACTTATATGTTATGTCTAAAAATGGAAATTTGTTGATCATAGTTGTTTATGTTGATGACATCATTTTTGGTGGTAGCAACAATAATATGTGCAAAAAAATTGAAAATAAAATGCAAAAGGAGTTTGAAATATCCATGCTAGGATAAATTTCACTTTTCTTGGTCTATAGGTTTCACAATTTAATGAAGGGATATTCATATCCCAAACCAAGTATGTGAAAGAGATGCTCAAGAAATTTGATATGAAGGATAGTAGACCAATTAGCACTCTGATGATAACTAGATGTAAATTGACCAAAGGTGATGAATATCCTAAATTAAATCATAAAATGTATTGATTGGTAGTTTTTTATATCTCACAGCATTAAGATGATACATCATGCAAGTCGTATGCATGGTTCCTAGATTCCAGGTTGCACTAAAAAAACACATGTAAATGTAGTAAAGAGAATCTTCAAAAATATCAAAATCATTGTATATTATGGCTTATGGTATCCTTCAAGTGATGATTTCACTTTGACAAAAGACACATATGTTGATTAGGTAGGAAGCATAGATAATAGAAGAAGTATTAGTGGTGGTGCATTCTTCCATGGTAATAGACTTGTTTCATGCCTAAGTAAACAATAAGAGTCAATTACACTATCTATAGTAGAAGTAGAATGTGTTGTAGCAGTGGCATGTTGAACTAAAGTGTTGTGGATTAAGTAGTAACTATAATATATTAATGTGGAGTTCAAAGGACCAATTCCCATTCTGTGTGATAATGTAAGTGCTATTAATATATCCAAGATTCTGTTGATGTACTCCGAAATAAATCACATATCAATCAAGTATCACTTTTTAAGAGAGAAGGTTGGTGATCAAGAGGTCATAATGGAATATTCTCGAAAAAAAGATCAAATTTTAGACATATTTACTAAACCTTTGCCTAAGGACCAATTTAAAATTTGAGATAGCGGTTGGGAGTGGTAGATCCTACACCATATCATTATTTCCTAGTGATCAGGCATGTCTCTAGGGGGAGTATAAAAGTAACATCACTAACTCTTGGAAGAAGAAGAGTTTAGGAAATGGTTTCATGGCCTAAATGGGGAGCTTCTCATAAAATTTTCTTATCTTATAGGTCTAAGGATCAGAACAATGTCATACCTAAAGAAGTGCACTTCATGTGGAGCTAGTTAACTTTATGGTAGTGATGATTTGTCATTAATGTCAAAGAAGGAGAAAATAGCAAGATGTAGGTGAAAAATAGGGATTATGATACTTTCCAGAGGATTTTTTTACCTTCAATGACAAAGGGGGAGATTGTTGGACATATTCATTGATGTATGAAGGTTTATCATTGATGTCAAATAAAGAATATACTTTCAAGCATTAATAACAAAGGTGTTCAGTTGAACAAATTTGCTGTAGATATCCATGGATTTGTCTAAGTACTTTGAATTACTATGGAAATAAAAGAATAGCAATATGAATGTCTTTTCTCACATGGTTATCTTGATAGATATGGCTAAGTACATAGGTGGATGCTAACAACATTTTCATATATCTCTTTATGGTCTATGTTCTATGTCATAAAGATGAGTATAGAAAATGCTACAAATTCATAAGGTTGTTACTCAACTAAAAGTATACTAAGTTTCCATAGTTAATTTTGCACGTTTACATTTTTCTAGGGAGTTCTTTCAGAGAAAGTGATTTGGTGAATTATTTTCGGAAAATAGTTTAGACTTTTTCAGACAAAATGTCTACAACAATGTTTTTGAAGGAAATGAGTGAAATTTGTAATTTTTTGGAAGAAAGTGGTTTGATGAATTCTTTTGTAAAAATGGCTAAGTCTTTGTTGGAAATTATCCCAAACAAAAGTTTTGAAGGGATATTTTCACAATGTCGAAGGGTCAGTGAACCATTCAAATTTTCCGAAGGGATATTTTAAAAAATGCTGAAGGATAAGTGAACCATTATAATTTTTTGAAGGGTAATTTATAAAATATACAAAGGGATATTTTCCAAATGTCAAAGGGTAATTGAAACATTCAAAGTTTTGAAAGGGATGTTTTTAAAAATGCTGAAGGGTAAGTGAACTACTAAAAGTTTCCAAAGGTTACTTTGCCAAAGTTTTGAAGGGCATGTGACCCCAAAAAAAAATCTCAAAGGGTAATTTGCAAAAGTTTTGAAGGGCATCTGACCCCAAAAAAAATATTGAAGGGTACTTTTCTAAAGTTTTGATGGGCATGTGACCCAAAAAACAATCTTGAAGGGTACTTTTCAAAAGTTCTAAAGGGAATTTGACCCAAACAAAAATTTTAAAAGGTACTTTGCTAAAGCTCTAAAGGGCATGTGATCTAAACAAAATATTTTAATAGGTCACTTATATAAGTCTTGAAGGACACTTTTGGAAGAAGGGCATTGATGAATTCTTTTAGAGAATTTGTCTAAGGCAGGTGGACTTTTAAAAAGTTCCCAAAGTATACTTTTGGATGGAGAGGACACTTAAAAAGTTCTTGAAGGATAATTTTGGATGGAATGGACTCTTATAATGGTTTTGAATGATATTTCAAAATAATTATAGGTCACTTGCAACATTTTTTAAAGATAAGTGTGGAGTCTCATAGGGCATTTTCTAAAGTATTTAAGGATCAAGGTGAGTTAAAGGTCGAGCAAGTCTGAAGAGATCAAAGGAGTAAAAGCAATACATTAATGTTTAATAAAATGAAATGAGGTAAATATACCAAAGGATAATGACATAGTTAATATAAATAGAATACATCTTTAATGATCTGATATGCATGAAAGCTAGGACTGAGAAGATCCAATAGAGTGAGTGAATCCAAAGTTTAAAGGTACTCAAAGGTTAATGACATAGTGCAAAAGTTAAATTCCAAGCATGCCTTGCAAGATCTAATAAAGTGAAATCATTCCAAAGACACAAGATGTAGGTAGATGATATAAGTATCTTGACACTTAACTAATGTGTTAAGTAAGTAAAAACATTTAAAGAACTAAAAAAGTGAGGTAGTTACAAAAATATAACATGAGAGTTGAAGAAAATCAATAGTCAATTTTTGGAATAACTATGAAATAAAATGACTAATCATAGATTCATTCCAATTGTGTGAATGTTGTATATGAAGCAACAAGGGTGGAATTCAAAAAGGCTCAGAGAATGGAAGAAAAATAGTCATTTGATTGGAATGAGAAGAGATAAGTGATGAATGTAAAATGTATAAAGTAAAGAGACTCATCTAAGTTTTTGTTTTGATGAGATAATCAAATATGAGATCCATATAGTATATTAATTATAAAAACTAAGACACAAAAATGGTTATACAGAGTGTCAATTAGGTATATTCAAACATATAAAAAGGGGGGTATAAAGGGAATTAGGTAGTGTGTTGAATAGAAGAATCTAGACCCAGAAAGAGAAACTACAAAAAAGAATGCACATACAAGTATTGTGTAGAACATGAGCGGCTACAAACCAAACATGTAACAATGAACAAACCTATATTATATTTTAAATCTATTTTTCATTAGATGGAGTTGTAGCTTCACACAATTTTTTGGTTGGTGCCATCAGTGATGCTGATTTGGTGCTTAGTTAGGAAATTATTGTCTCCTTAGGGTTGTATCCCTTAAATATATGATCAATGAGGTCATTATGAGTTTGTGTTTATAACAGGGGATGGATGTCTCCTTAGGATTTGTGTTCTATAATGTAACCATTGAGGTTTAGTCATTGTAATAAATTTTTGTGAGACCGGATTACAAAAATAGCTTCTAGCAACATTCTCATCATGGTTTTTCCCTTTGGGTTTCCATGTATAAATATGGTGTTATGAGCTTTGATTTTATGCATGTGAATCCTTATTTTTTTCTTTATGTTTTCACTTTTTAAGATTCATTTTAAAAGTTTCAAGGAACTAGTTTTGAGATCTACTAATTCACCCCCCTCTTAGTAGATAGGTGTGTTTAACAATGGTTTGAGTGGTTAAACCATCTCTATTAGGAGAGACTAAGCCTAGAACATTTGAACATGTTGGACATCACACTATACTAGTGAGCGACGGATGTAGTGGTTGTAGAAAAGGGAAAGACACTTTTATAATAAACCATATGACATGGACCCAAAATGATGTCTACTTCTTTTGTATGTTGACGTGAAATTTATATGCATTTTATCTATCTAGATGTTTGAAAACTTGTTAGTTTAATTAATCCCAATTTTCCATAACTTATTATTTTAGGGCATAAGATGATTAATCAGTTGATTTGTCTTTGTCTTAGATTACTTGGTCTTATTTGGAGTCAAAAATATTTTTTAATAAAAGGGTTACATAACCAAACACATTATCCATGATTTTCTTGAATAAGGAGGTGTTATGTTACCCAAGTGAAAATCATCTTTTTTCCTTGTTCAAAAATTTATCATAAACTTTGTGTCATGTCTTCTATTTTGGCACACTTATGCTACCCATTTGAGTCTAGACCATTTGCCTAATTTTCTTAAGTCCTTTAATAATTTAAATTTGAAATTAGACCTTTATAATCTCATAAGGTTGAAATGTTAAGTGGGTTCAACATTTACACTAAACTTGAGGGAACTTAGGTTCAATTTCCCATTTAAATTGAGGGCCAGTTTTAGACTCATAATCATTATCATCATTTGGTAGGACTCAAGTCATCTTACGTATTTCTCACACTTTGAGTCCTAGGATACATTTTTTACTACCTTTCCTATTTTCCATTTGTTTTAAGTATATTTCATGCAACACTTTTTCCTTAGATATTTGTCAAAATTTGTGTGTATGTGTTATTTGAGTTGAGGATTGTAGTGTTACGCTAATGAAATTAGGTTAAACCATTTTTCCTTAGATTATTGAAGAAATCATTTGTCATACATTTTGAGCATTTATAGTGTTGTTATCTTGATAAAATTATTTTAAAACTTGTTTGATAGGCCTAATTTCATAGATTCTAAGTTTTTTCCTAAAATTTCAGCCAATTTCAAGTATACCTTTGTGAGTCTTTATCTAGAGCATTTACATCATTCACCTTTGTCTAGTTTACTGGTCAAAAGAGTCTAGTTTTGTGCCATTACTTGGGAGAAAATAAACTATATCAAAGTACCTTTTATTTCATACCTCATACCTGTTTATCAAGTTTAATTCCAAGATTCAAATGCCTAGTTTTTATTGAAAAGTGTTTCAAATCTATTAGATTAAATTTCTCATCTTTGTTCAAAGTCTATATTTTGATGTTGTTTGGCCAAAAGTCCTAGCACAACTTATTTGAGTCTAGTTTTTGACATTGAATATAGCCAAAAGACCTATCACCTTTTGTTTTTTTTCTTAGATTAGACTTTTTTGAAACACTTTGATTTTAGAATCTAGGATTATGATTTTTATTCCATATACTTGACCTTATTGTGTGATACATGTAAACATATGACATTTTACATTAGCCTATTTTATCACAAGTCATTATATCAACCCTTTTGGATATACATACATACATACATACATACATATATATATCCATCCATCCTTTTGATTAAGTTATATCAATTTTGAACCTCTTTTTAGAAATTACTATTTCAAAATTTGTAGAAATATTTTCCTTTTGGTAGTGAAGCATTTACTATGGATCCCAACATGTATTCCTACACTCGTAGTGGCCTCATTTACAATCCAAGATTTAGCAATGTAGTCAGACAAGAAGAAATGGTTCAAGACCCATATGTAGAAAATGTTTCTTATGAGATGAATCCTTATCCATTTTATAACACTCAAATAAGGGTACAAAACCAAGACCCATTGACTCATTATTTGGTCAACACGCCTCCATACTTAGAGTAGTATCATGAGATAATAGAGAAATACATAGATGCAATACCTATAGTTAAATAACCATTTATCCAACAACCTTACTATGTTACTACACCATCCAAATATGAGCCTTATATATTTTAGCATCACTTAATGGAAAAAAAAGATGAGATTTTGGTTAGAGCTATAGAATTAGGGGTTAATTTTTTAATAGACTTTCCCCATGATAATATGCCAAGTCTAGTAAGAATGGCTCACAAAATATTATATAATCAACATGATTATTCTAGAAACCCCTTAGTTCTAGCCCTAATGGTATATCAAGACCCTAGTAAAATTATCAAAGGAAAGGACCTCATGGAGGATCAATTTGTATAGATGTAGACAACATACCAAAATTACTTAAACCTAGCAAGTAAATTTAATTAGATAACCATGTCAAATAGGCCTCTCATAGATTTAGTTCCTTCAACAAGAGTGTGAATATAATTGACTAGTCAATATAATCAAGGTGTAGACCTATTCATAAAAACACTTCGATCGACAAATTTTTTCATATACCAACCATTGAAGAGGTGTCTTCTACTTCTATGAGAGTACTATGAAAAATGTAGTGGATAATGTGTAAGAAATATCTAATCCAAATCAAAGTGGTGTAAGCACAAAAATAACTAGTCCAAAAACAAGTGTACCTTTAGTTAACACCATGAGTAGTTCTTCAAATAAGGGAGTAGGAGTTTCTACTTTCCAACCTCAACCAACTACTACCACAAATCCTCAACCAGTTACTTTTTCAAGTGCTCAACCAATAGGATTACGTATCTATCTAATTACCAATATTGCATAACAATAGGTATAATCAAACATACCAATTGAGTAGAGGTAGAACATATTTCCACCTCAATATGGGCAACCAATGTTCCACCTCACAAGGTAGTAGTGAACATACCTCTTTCCTCATAGACAAATATACCAATTCAAATCCAAATAATGTCTAATCAACAACATACAACTATTGGTTAGTAATAAATGTAAAATCTCCAACTTGAATCCACTTCACAATTAATATTCATGCAAAAAAGAGGTTTTAATGTTCCTCAAATATCGATCAAGCAACCTTTATCTTTTGTGTAAATGTGCTACTAGTTTAAAGATAGGGTCTTGGTTCACAAGTACCCCCTCAATAACAAAGTTTGACTAGTCAAAAACATGTCTGTATTCAACCTCAATATGCACAATATAGCCATATTCCTCCATCCCAACATCAAAATCCTCAAAATTAGGCCAATATATAAACCCCAACCATAATATTACACAACCACAAATTCAATTTCAACAATTGCATTATAATTCATGTATGCATATTCTTGGTCCGTTCCCCAACCAAACCAACATACCCCAACAAATACCTCTATCATACCCTAGCCAAAGTGTTCCACTTATAATCACTCAACCATCTACATAGGCCATTCTTCCACCTTAAACCACGGTTCCCTCTAATTTCTTATCCTAAGAACTATAATAGATAAAGTATGCCATTGTAGCCATCTAAGTTAGGAAATAAACCAAATAGTTTAAGCTATATGACATGTGTTATTATCCTTTTAACATGGAGTACTTATAGATACCATTTATTTCAAGATACAAGCCACTAAAATTCAATAAATATAAAGGGAAAGGTGACCCCAAGACTCATTTGATCACGTTCTTCGTTGCATGCTAGCTAGTGGTATATAATGATGTAAACTTATATTTTTTTCCTAAGGAGTCTAGCAGGACAAGCCTTGGAGTGGTTTATGAATTTTCCAAAAAAAATAGTGTCAAATTTTGATTATCTTTTAGACAAGCTTATGAAACATTATTCAAATAATCTCGAGCATGAGATTTCATTTCTAAACTTGACATAAGATAAGCAAAAGGATGGTGATATTTTATAAAGTTATCTATAGTGATGGAGAGCCCTTGAAATCCAATTCATTCATAGTTTATTAGATAAATAATTAGACATTATGTTTACAAAAAAATCACATAGTGAAATATCCTATCATCTAGAGCTATAGTGTGTGCATACCTTTAAAGAGATCATTGACAAAGGTTTGTTTATTGATAGATAATTTATTAGCAAAGAGATCATCAATCTGACTTCATCAAATTAGAATCAAGTTACCAATCAAATAAATGGCCAAAACTAGCATCAAGTCTAAAGTGTAAGCATTACAATTGGCACAAGCCAATAATAATGATAGACCAAAATACTTCAATTGTAACAAAAATGTTGTTGAAAATGGAGTTAAAAAATCATGACATGTCTAAATAATGAAAAAATCATTTTCTCAATCCATATAGCATATGAAAATTATGCCTAACTCACAACCTTTTTTAGTAAACATAGTAAGTAAAATAGCCTAGGCTCGTGCAAAAATTGTAACAACCTTTGCCATTATAGTCCCATTCTCTAAGGAGAATAGTGCCTAGCCATCTTATATTTAGTGACATTATAGAACCTATTGAATATGTGTTTTGAAATCTTACCACTATTAATATGATTATTTGGCCTATAACAAAACATTATCCTGAGGTTATTCCTTATTCTGATTGGTGCCACCAAAATGAATTTTGTGAATATCATCAGGTTAATGAGCATAATTTGTGCCATTGTGTGTAAATTAAACATTTTATTTAAAATATGTTTTATAATGGAGAAATAACATTGGATGGTTGTGCTTACACTTCTAATCATAACCTTATAATCTTTCAAAACCCATTTATACAGCATAAAAACCAACTATAATAGCAATAAAAATAATGACCAGTACAACACCAATAATAATAGTTTAAATAACTAAGGCCAAATCAATAGAATTAGTAGAATTACCAATAATAGAATCAAAAATAACTAAATAATGGATAGAACTAAGGTTATAATGACATCAATCAACATACCTATCATGTAGTCTCACATGATGATAATAGGGTTGTATCATTTTACATGAGGTTGTGTTAACACCATCTCCATCAATCTAAGACTAAATACCAATCAATAAAGACATTTGATAAATAATGACAATCCACCAACTTACATTGATAATCCCTCCTTGACTTGAGACTATATACAGATGTACCAACAAGTAGGGATTACTAAATTTGGACCCTATACAAATAACTTGTCATTACCTCATGACCATGAACAAGTACACCAATAACTAATACTTATCCTATTTGGTCCCCCACCATCACCATCATTTGTTATAAATCATAGTTCTATGTTTAATATTGATTTTGTAATCACAACTTGGAGGTTGAAGATTACCATCTTAGGACCACAACCATCTGCCATTTCTCCCATCACCCAACTAGTCATTATACCTTGGAACAAATCATTTAACACTAACCAAGAAAAGAATTTAACGTTATGGAACAATTACAAAAGATGCCATCATATATCTCCATTTTATATTTATTATATACATTAATAATATACAAAACATTTTAAATGAGTTCCTTAGCCAATCCACTATTTCGAGTGACATATCCCCTAAAAAATTTCAATCTTTTGTTGAACACCGATCTCTAGCCCAATAAGTCACTTTCAACCAAAGTGATATGTCATCCCTTGACCCGATACATAATAATATATTGTACATCAAAGTTTTCATAAAGTGACACAAAGTGAAACTTATCCTTATAGACAATGGATCAGGACTAACCATAGTGTCTATAATACTCTTAAAGATTCTTGGGTATATGATGATAGATCTTAAATCAAATACAATAACCATCAAATTCTATGACAATGAAGAAAAAAATCATAAGGCATCATTTGATTGCCAGTTATCCTTGGGACCTTGACACATGATACACTTTGCCATGTGATAGATATTTATTTGTCATATAATATGCATTTGGGTAGACCTTGGTTACATGAAATTCATGTAGTCCCATTGATGTTGCACTAATGTATCAAGTTCTCCCACTCACAGATGGAAGTTTGTATACTAGGAATTTTGTATCCCTAAGAGTATTGAAAATACCTAGAGGCTAAGCTCAAGAGCTATAACTATCATTCTGACATGAATCTAGTGGCCAAATAGGATAAGGAAAAGTAGATACTCCTTGATTTACCTTAGGATAACTACATTGATCTTAATACCCTTAACTCCCTTTCCCACATACCGCCTCTTATTTCAAATTATTATGCTATCTCACCTAATGGCATACAAGAGTATTTGACCCATGATACCTTTCACATTTTGAACCTTCCATAAAACCTAAATTCCTTTAGAAGACCTAAATCCAAGCCACTTCATCCAAAATAGCAATAAAAGGGAAAAGGTAAAAGGTATAGTTTGTTATGCCCCTAACCTATCACATGTATTAATATAGGAATAGCTAACTTATGGCTTACTTATCCCTCTCTGATGCTATATCACATTTATCTATGCATTCATTTGGTTAGTAGGTCAGCCTATGGAGTAACCATGGCCTAGATAGACTATATATAGGAGGTAGTGGGTAATTATATATCATCATATTGTGAATTTTGCTCTTATTAAAGCTTGTGGAAGTTTCCCCCTCAAAGTGTCTTGTCTATTATCATATATTCTATTATATTTTAGTAATATTTGGATCTATTTCTTCTATTCTAATATGAATATGAATTTTACCTTTCCCTTTTCATTGTTATTCTATGCAAGGTGGCTTGGCATTAGGTATTTCATAGCACTTGGGTTCTATGGAAGATTTTAAATGTGAAATGTGTCATGGGTCAAATACTCTCTTAGTCCATTGGTCAATATGGTAAAATGATTAGACAATTTAGGAGGTGGCATATGGGAAGATGAATCAAGGCTATTTATGTCTATATAATTGGCCTCTTGTAATTTAACACGTATTTCTTTTCCTTTATCCCTTTTAAGAACTAGATCTAGGCGAAAGTAATAGTTGTGGCTTTCATACTCAACCTCCAAATGTTTTTAATGTTTACAAGGCTAAAAATATCCATTGATGGTGACCTCTATGCCTGAATGAGAGAACTTGAGACACTAGTGCAAAATCAAAGGGATTACATGAATATCATGTATCTAAGGTCTACCGAAGAGAAAATTTTAAGATAGGTATAGGTCTAACACATGGAAAAGTATATCATGGGTCAAGGGCCCAATGATAACTATAAATATGATGATTCCTTATGATTCAAGCTCTTCCTTTTCATAAGCCTTGATAGTGATTCTCTTTAGCTATAGATTGGTTGTTATATATCTGAGATGCTTGATGAGCTTTAGATAGACAATATTCATGTCTGATGTATTGTCTATGATGACACATTTGAATTTGTGTTTCATTATGACAACTTCAATTAACAATGGATTGTTATAGAGAGGGCCAAGGGATGACATATTTATTTGGTCAAATGTTAACTATTGTCTTAGTGATAGATTCCCAACCATATCTTAGAATTTGTTTAGGGATATGTCATTTAAAATTTGGGATTGGCATATGACCTCTATAAGGATTTTATTATGGATAGTAGATGTATGTAAAAAATCAAAGATGGAAATTTATGTGGGCATATTATAGAGTTATTTCATAATATTGAACATCTTTTCCTTCATGTCAATATATGTCTTGTTCCTATCTAGGATATTGGGTTAGATGGGTTTACTGGTGGGTGGTTATGGGATTGGAAAGGTAATATTTGACCACCGAGTTGTGATTACATTATTAGGATTATATAAAAGACCATTATTGATATAAAATTATAGTGAAGAGGGGTTAGATAGGATAAGTCTTGATTGTAAGTGCACTTATTTGTGGTTATAGGGAAACGATGAGTTATTAGTATAAGGCCCTAAAATATTAATCCCTAGTTGTTATTGTATTTGTTTGTGGTCCTAGGTCAAGGAAATATTATTATAATAGATGGGTTAATTGGAATTATTTAGCAATGATCCTATTCTATTAGCACTTGGTCTTGGATTAATGGTGATAGTGGAAACACAACCTCCCTCAATATTAACTACAACTTTAGTTTAGTCATGTGCAAGTATGTGGTAATTCTATTGGGAATTAGAATCATTTTGGCCTTATTTCATTATATCTAATTGATTTTGTTGTTATTTTTTATGATATTTCTATTGTCATTGTTGATTTTATTATTATGTTGCAAAAAATGGTTTTGGTAGATACCCAAGTTATGATTTGATGTATATGTTCTATTGTCCAATGTAATCTCTCCATTTTTGAACAAATTTCTAATGAGGTGTTTTGTTTGCACATAATGGCCTATATTATGTATATGAACATGATTGTATTCACAAAACTCATTCTCTCTATTCTAGTCTAGATACAAAATACCCTTAGGATAATGCTTTGAAAATAGCTAACTATTCATGTTAGTTATGGATAGCTTGAAAAACATAGATTTAATAGGCTCTCTAAGATAACTAAATACTTGATTAGTAGGAACATTTCTTCTTAGAAGAGGGGCTTCCAAAGTTAATGAATGTTACATTTGTTGAGATGCTCTACGTTGTTATGAATGGTACACTGGTTGAATGGGTTATTGGTGAGGAGTAAGTTAAATCTATATAATTAGATAAGTATTTGGTTTTTTCACTATTTGGATATGACACTATTTGGTTACTTTGTTTCCAACAACATTCATATTGTAGTTGAATAGCTTGGAATTTTTAGAGTTACTAGCCTAGGATGGTGAAAACACTTGCACTTAGACTTTATTTTGGCTATGATTTTGGCATGTTTGTTAGTTTTGGTTTGAGGAGGTGAGATTAATAATCCCTTTTTTAAAAATGGCCTTTTAAATTATCAAATCTTTGCATTGATGATCTATTTAAAATTATGTTCACAATAAAACACCAGATGATAGGATATCTCATTGTCCAATTTTTTAATAAACATAGTGGCTAATTATTTGTTTGGTAAGTTATGGGTGAAGTGACTAACAAATGCTCTACATCATTGTAGATATATTTAAAAATTTTCACCAACCTTTGATTTGTCCTGAGTCAAATCTACCAATGAAATCTCATATTTGAGATTGTAGGAAAAATGTTGCAAAAATTTGTTTGAAATGTCATCAAAATTAGATACAAAATTATTTCATAATTTTAGGAACCAAAATTAGGAGGTATACATCACTATAAGCCATTATATAGCAAGCAATAAGGAATTTTATCAAATGGGCCTTAGGGTCTCCTTTACCACTTTATTTATCATTTTTTTGTGGCTCATACCCTAGAGGAAATGGTATATATAAATACTCCATGTTGAATGGGTAAAAACACACATCATATAATTTGAAAATTTTGGTATGTTTACCTATTTTAATGGTGGAAATTGCATCCTTAATTTCATATAATTATTATGCCAATAAACTAGATGGCACATTTGGATAAGGTGGAAGATGGGTGGTCAAAGGTGGATTACCTTGATTGTGGTATAATGGAGGCATGTTTTATTGTGGAATGTTGGTTTGATGAGTGAACCAACCACGAATGTACATATATGGATTAGGATTTAGTTTTTGAAATTACATGCATTATGGTGTAATATTCTAGTTTGGATTTGATATATATGATATGTTAGAGGTAATTATGGCTATGATTGAAAAATATGGCTCAGGGTAAATTACTGTGCCTACCGATGTTGAGTAGGGACTTTCTTCTAACTAGTTAAACTTGGTTGACTAATGGAAACATTTTATAGACCAATGCCTTATCTTTACATATGTGGCACATGGTAAACACAAGGCAACTATTAAATAATTCATCCTATGGGGCATTGATGCCTCTTTATTTTGAAAATACTAGTTGTGAACTAGATTTTTTTTGTAAGTTTGACATTTGTCTGTGAACAATGCACATACATTGTTGATTAGACAAAATTTGTTATTATAAAGGTATGATGGTTTATGACTAGAGAGGTATATTCATCATTACCTATTGAGGTGGAACATTTATCACCCCCTGTTGAGGTGGCATGGTGTTCTACCTTTGTTATAATGGTATATTAAATTCTGCTTATTTTTGTGGAATTTTAGTCATCACCTATTGAGGCAGAGTAGCATTCGACACATTTTGATGAGGCAAGGCACTAGTTGGTGTTTGATTACTTAATACTTATGGTTTAATGCTTGATGAAGTAGGTGGTTGAGGATTAGAGGTAAATTTATATGGTTAGGATGTAGGAGATCCTTCCCTCTACTATTTTGAACCACTCATGGTATTGACTAAAGGCACTTGTTACAGACTAGTTTTTGGTGTAGTTAAACCACTTTGGCCTAGATTGGAAGACACTTACATGTTATCCACCATGTCTAGCACATTATTTTATGTATAAGTAGTCACTTACTCAATATATGGGACATTAAACATGTCACTAACTAAAGTGATTTATGAAAATGGGTGTATACCCTAACTATCTTGACTTGTCAATTCAATTAATACTCTTGCTAAAGGAGCTGACTATATGAGTGGATAATTTGACATGGCCATGTTATTAAAAGTGTGTGATAGATTCAAATAGGTTTGATGTGCTTGTTGCATTTATATAAATTGGTCCTCCATGAGACCTTTTTGTTTGACAAGATTGTTTAGGTTTTGGATATAATATCAACATGAGTGCTTAAATATGGCTAGTAGAGGCATGTTCAATGGTTTAATTATAAGGCATGTTGAGAGGCACTCTAACTATACTATGTAAATTTTCATGGGGAAAGTCTACTGGAAACTTGGCCCCTACATCTATGGCTCTAACTAGATTTTTTTCTTATTTTTAATCAAGTGATGATCAAAAAATAAAGATCATATGTTGATGGCATAGCAACGTAACACTATTATTTTTGAGCTTGTTCAACAATTGATGGTACAATAGTAAGGTATTATGTTGTTTTCTCTTCATCCTATTTTGAATAAGGATGCATGTTAACCAAATAATGGGCTAAGGGGTCTTGGATTTGTTCCCCATAATGAGCAATGTAAGGAGGTTAAGGATCCATCTCGCAAATTACATTGTCACCATAGGGGTCTTGAACAAAGTTATCTTGTATGACCATGTTACCATAAGCTAGATTGTACATGGCTCTACTATGAGTATAATGAGACATATCCAAATCAATGATCATAAAAAGGGCCTAGATATCTATAAACTCTGAAAATAAGTTCTAAAAGAAAAAATGGTCCAAACTTGGTCTAAAAAATATGGAGTTATATCTCCAAAAGAGAATGTGATAAACTTCATATAAAATAGTCTAACATCAAATGTCAAACATTAAATGTATTATACTAATGATCAAGTGGATCAATAAAAACCAAAATACCAAACTTAGGTATAAAGTTTTTCAAATAAGTCTAAACTAGGTCTAAAGAAACAAAGGTTACTAGGTATTATAGAAAACAAGGCATAAAATCTAGGCTTAAAATAGGAATTTATAAGTCTTTTGGGAATAAGGCACAAAAGCTAGACTTTATACAAAATGAGGTATAAGAGGCAAGAGATTTAATCTAAAAATTTTGAAACACTTTGAAAAAAATTAGGCATTCAAATTTTAACACATGCTTGATCATTTAGGAAAATATATTTAACCTTGGGAATAAGGAACGTAGACCACTTCCCCAAATTTAGGGACAAAAATAGTCTATAAATTGAGCAAGAAATGAACCTAAGTTACACAAACCAAAAGTGATAGGTAAATGTTTGGGCTGAAATTACATGAGGCATAGGCAAAAACCAATCAATGTTTGGATCTAATCTTGCCAAGGCTAAATTAAAACTTAATTTATAATACTATGATTCTTAAAATAAATAACAAGCTACACAAGAATGAACATCATGATGGTACTAGGCATAGATGCAAAAGGCACACATGGTTTTTTAAATTATTACTTGGACACAAGACAACAAGTCTTTGAAATAACTCAAGTAGAGTAATGACACTATCTTGATCTAAAGGCATGCTAAATGGTTTTTTTCAAGACTCTAAGGCACCATAATTGAAATGAAATGGGAAACGTAATGATGACCCTTCCAAAAAAGTGACACACACATAAATTATTTGGCAAAAGACTAAGGTAAATGTGTGATATCAATCAGACAACATAATGAATCTTCAAAAAATCAGTGATGTGTAAATAAGACTCATTTTTATACATGGTATGAAAAATAAATATCTTTCAACTTAATACCATGTAATTAAAAAGGATAAAACAAAAGAAACACCTAAGCAGAATATCCTAAATCATAAAACTGATAAGGTTGCATTGTACTATCAAGTTCTATCTATATACTCTATCTCTTGAGATTATTTTAAATTATTAATCCAAAACATAAAAGTTCATGAAAAGTAGGTTTCTTAGACCCCCTCTTCTCTCAAGAGTTTTTACGGTGACATGGAATTTCAAGCTAATCAACCTGCATCAACAATATTTCTACAACAAGTGGGGTTGTCTAAATTATTCATTTTCATTCATTTATAAGTGATCCCATATTTGCGGCAAACACTAGGGAAAAATCATGTCATTTATATCAAGTTCAATTAGATTGTTGTGAAAATTTCTTATCCTTTTTATAACCATTACATTTATCAATTGATTAATGTAAAAATATGTCTAAGTTTCCATTATATTATGAGGTTGAGTACCACTAATAGTGCTTATTTTAACCACTCAAAATAAGTGTCATAGTGTTTAGCCTTCAATTTACATACCCCATCATGGAGTGGGGTTGAAACAATTTCAGGAGATGAATTTTTGGGTCAACTCTTCCCTATAAAACTCACGAGGAGGTGATGAACTCCCATTCACAAGCCCTAATACATGAAATAAAGACAAGTGGAAGAAATTTAAGGTCGCATTGGGGTCACCCAAATCATATGGATTTTAGGGAGGGAATTAGTGACTTTACTTTCACACTTTTTTTATCAAAGAAACAAATGTAAGGAGTGATCATTTTTTATCACCCAAGTTCCCTAAAGGGGACCGGGGGAGGATACATGCAACACTCATATTACTAAGCAAACACATCATAAAACAATAATAAAAATGAAACTATAATGAGTATTTAACTAAAGTGAAATTTCATTTTTATAACACCAAAATAAAATGCATTATGAATTTTGATCCCCTTAGTGTTTGTTGTTTATAATTACAAATACTTCAAAAACAATTAAGAGATGAAAATAACTAATTACATTTTAAGCACCAAATATAATGTGTGTAATATTTAACCATGATTAAACCTTAATCTTTCTACCTTAAGACCTAAAAATTGTTAGAGGGTTTGATTTCTTATAAGCCCAAAATCAACTAAGAAAACAAAATTTTTAAATTATCTCTCATGTTTTTGATTTCTTGTCTCAGAGATGAATCATCACCAATCCATAAATATCGATGTCAATTACAAAAATGAACATTGATTAAGGCAAATTGTCAATGTTTCCTAAAGAACACATAAAAACAAGTCTATTTCTATGGAAAAATGATTAATAAATGAGCTAAAAACCTAAACATCTCATGAATTTTATAATAAATGGGTTATACAAAAATCATTCAAATCATCAAACACAAAATCAATGAAAAAAAAATCTAATAAAACCATTTTTAGCCATGTTCCCTACCTTGTTCTATTTTTTGCATAGAGATCATGGTCAATTCTTTTAATCAAATTTGATCTATAAAATTAATTTCGATCTCTATAAATTGTGACTTACTTACAAAAATATGTAAAAATCAAAGCTAAAACTTGATAATTGAAGATTTTTATACATCCATTAGAAAAACTGAAACTAGCATATCAATGTCCTTGTCCATGTGGAATACTTGGTTCCACCTAGTGTGGCATCATGTGAACAAAAAATATATAGAGGTGAGGTTACTATTATGATATTAAAATAAAAAAATCAAAATAACACACTAAAATCCTAACACCTCTAGCTTATACACTAGGGAGAGCATAGGTAACAAACATGCATATGAAAACATAACTAAAACATGAAATTAATCACTCTTTATAGGTGTGGAGAAAATGCTACTAAATCATGCCCCCATTGAATATGAAAACTAATATAAGTGTGGAGAAATGCTACTAAATCATGCCCCCATTGAATATGAAAACTAATATAAGTACCATATATTGATTTAATTTGGAAATAATTCATCGAAGTCATGCCACCAATAAATTTGAAAAAAGTTATAAGTGTGGGAACATGACTCTATGACATGCCCCCACTAATATTCCCCCATTTGAGGTGATGTAAACATAAAAATTGGTAGTTAGCTCACCTCAAAAGGATAATACAACTATATAATCTATTAATGTAATCATGTAACATATATATGGTGTACACACAATATTTTCAAACTTTTATCAATTACTGATGTTTTGTCTCCTGCAAGAACCCATCAAGTCTTAATCTCTCTGAGAACATAGCTGAAGGGGTGTACTAGGAATGAAGTGGGTAGACCATTAGTTTTTTACAAATTTTTTTTTCCCTTAATACCACTTGTCATCTACGCATCCATCTCCTATAAACATTCCCGTAAGCATTGCCTCCTATTTTACACTCTCCTCTAGTCATTTTTTGCTTTCACTAGATCTTCTCTAGTCTAAAATAATTGTTCACAATTTATGTTACACTATCAAACGCATAAACCTTGTAATTTAATTGATACAACTTATTTAGGTTCTAGGTGGGCCCTTAACCAACCTAGACCAAGACTTAATTTTTTTTTTCAATAATGATACAATTTTGACTGGGTTAACCTTGTTGGCCTAAAATTTTGGGAAGGACTAGGGTTAGATCCATCCACATAAAAACATACATTTCATCATTTATTAAAGAGGAGAGTAAGAGGAGATATATATTACACATCTACTTATCCACCATTCTACTTGAGGAACAGAGCTTAGGGTTTCATAATTTATTCAGATATACATATGTTATCTTGTGGAGAAGTCTTTTGGATGCATTGATAGGCTGATATACCTAGAGATGATTTATCCTTTTCATCCTTGCATACTAAAACAACCTCTTATGAAACATCTTGGCCAAGGGAGAGATTGAGGTTTGGTGGGTTCATCTTCAAAGGTAAGTATTCCTAAATTTTTTTCTCATTTGTAAGAGTAAATAGATATGAATTTATACTTCTCTCCCATATATTAGGATTATATATACATTAATCTAATTATATTTCTTCTATGTAGGTTTAATTTTAATGTTTGTTACACCCACTTTGTGTTAGAATATTTGGTTAGCACTAGATTGTATTTTACTTTACTTGTTATTAGTTTAGTTGATATGAAAACATAGGACCTAGTTAGGGTTATTGCATAGGTTTTCTTGATTAGAGGCTTTGGAAATCTCCCTAGCGATATTATGGTAAGAGATCCCTTGGATAGATCTAGTGGACCCATCTTGGTCATGACCCTAAATATCTAATGTATCCACAATCAAAAGTTTAAGTAGGGTTTATCTTCTCCAAATTAGGATTGATTTATAGATCAGTTGCATTTACCTTTGCATATATTTTGGTGATTCCAACATGAATCTAACCCTTGTAGATTTTCTTTCATGTCATCATTTTTATCATTTCATCATATTTTTACATATTTGAAATACTATATCAAACCAATTAATATAATTATAATTGTTTGTCCATTGGTTTAACACAAAGTCACTTCAAAATGACTTTGTTTTATCTATGTAGGTCTTCATCAACCACATGTTACTAGGTCAAGCATTTTAACATAGTACTCTTCTTCCATTCTAGATTAGAATCCACTGTCAAAAATTTCAACTCTATCTATTACTCCTTTCTACTAACATACATTTCAATGAACACTATTGAATAGGTCGACCCTATTCCTTACTCTTCTTTAGTATATAGGGTTTTGTAGAAGTTCATCAAACCATTCGACCTAGTTTAAAGAATTTGAAAGAAGAAACTAAAGAATTACATAATAAAATTTGTAATATATGTCATCTTCAATCCTACCAAGGTTATTTTCTTTCCTCTCTGTCATTTTAGTACTTCCTTTAGTTGTGTTTTTCACAAGTTGGTAGTCTTCAAAACTGTAACTCTATAGTTAACTAGGTCAACTTGGTTGACCTAGTTTTGTAGTCTATATTTTGTCTGAAAGACATGGTCAACCTATTCAACTCTATTCTTAAAAACTCTAATTTTTTAGAACAAAAATGAACTAGTCAACTCTATTATGTATTGTTTATATATTGTGTCACTTGAACTAACTCTGTACTATTTTTAATCAACGAATTAACATCTAGTTGCTAGTAATTAATTCACAATTTCTTTTCAACTATTTATATGATTAGAGTAAATCACATAATATAAATAGGTAGTTTTTAAAATTACAATTTTAGTTACACTAGTTTACTCTTTTACACACACTAAAAAATCACTTAACATTCAAAACACATTCAAACATTTATCTTTCCAAGGCCTACCTACTTGGATTTTATTACCAAGGGGGAAGCTGACTTAGTTTTTTGGTCAAGTATAAATATGTGATTAATGGTTTATATTATCAAAGCATAGGACACCATTATCATTTTAGGATTGTGAATTTATGGGGTATGCCCCAATATCTATCTAGTACCATTACTAATATATATCCCTTTCAACCCAAACATGTTGAAACCAACTTGGGACTACTTTCTAGTTCCCTATTTTAACAAACTCTTCTATCACATTAAAATCAAAACTTTATAATAAATATAATCAAACTTAGGATGAAAAATTAGTTAAGATTTACTTTTTAGTTAATTTATTACTCTTTTACCATTGTGTGTTGCATTACAAAAGCCTGCATTGGCCAACATTGGTATAAGGTTTTGTGTTGTGTGACCCAATTGGATCAATCACATTGATCAAATTATTTGTGTGTTTATTTTTGTTATTGATTTAATTATCTTGTAATTTTTTCCCTATTCTATAACACTTTCATCCTATTTGATATTATTAGGAACCCATGTTCTCACCCTTCTCTTTGCATTTGTAAGTGTATTAGTCATTATGGATGCATATGCTTTATAAGTCATCCCTTTAGTATTTTTTAATTATCTCACATGCATGGAAACTATTAGTTGATAGAATAAAACTATTATTTAAGTATGTATCATAATTTAATTGTCCCACATGCATGGAAAGTATTAGTTTCTAGAATAGAATTAGTATTTAAGTAAGTATTGAGGCATAATGAAGGCATGGATGAATATTACTATATTGAGATTGTTCAAAAGAGGTTACCCCCTCAAAGTGGCCTAAGATAAATATAAAATATTTGAATTATTATTATTTAATTTCTAATTTTTTTTACTATTCCATTATTTTCTAAAATTTGTAAATCTATGTAGCATGTTCCTCAAATATGGTATTAGAGTATTTTCCTTATCCAACAACTACATTTTGGAGATTTTTTTTACAACATGGCTTTTCAAGAGATACGCCCTTAAAAAAACTATTTTTCATTATATTTATTTTTACATATTCATTTAAAGTTTTGGATAAGGCTAAAATACCCCTCCACATAACTATGGGAAGTACTTGGGCATATATCCCTAAAATGCATTGTGAGGAGTACCACAAAAACACTAAATTAGCTAGCCCATTAAGAGGACCTACCATCAAAAAGGGTAACATTCCCATCCTCATTAAATAGTTCCCACCTATGAGATAAACCAAGAGATATTATTTAGGGGTAAATTCATGGCCAAAAATTTCTAGAGAGCAATACTCATTCAGACAACATTGGTGGCTATAGATATTTATTAAAATATTTAGCTAGTCATATAAACTTGGGGCCCATATCAAATATATCAGTTTCTATATATTAACATAGTGGTAAATAAAAACCTAAAAATAGACTTTTCTTAGGAGCATCTCAAAAAAATTAGTTTCAAATTTGCAAAATGGTAATTGAAAACCCACAGATAGAATTTTTGATAAGAGCATCTCAGAAAAACTAGTTTCAAATTAGCAGAGGTAACTAAAAACATGTGGATAGAATTTTGACAGGAGCAACCCAAAGAAACTAGCTTCAAACATTACTAGGATATCTAAAATTTCATTCTACACCTTTTCCTCCTTTAGGCCCCATCTCCCAATTCCATTTCCAATATCCACAAATCCCATTTTTGATTTTTTTGGGTTGTTCCCTAACTTCTTCATTTTTTATCCTCTTCAAAAAAAAAATTATAGTGTTCCTTTCCCTTTTCTTATCCTTTTTCTATATTGGAAAAAAAAACAAAAATTTTCCATTTTAATTCTAAAATTTCCCTTTCCATTAACAACCATTCCCAAAAAATGAAAATAAAATTGTAAACATGCTTTTAGCCATTCCATTTTAGTCCAAATAAAAAAGTGTTATACTAACTGTTTCGTAAAACTTGTTATTCTATCCCTTGTAAAAAGAAACTAGTGATGGTAGTCACCCATATAGACACAAAAATCATGGAGGAAGAGCTCACCTCATTAAAATCCTAGATCATTGAGTTAATGGACATGATGCATGGACTAAATCAATAGAATGTCCTTCTCCTCAATAAGTTGTAGAAGGCATATTTTTCAGAGAATAGTTTCTCTTCTCGACACACATCACGTGGGCCAAAGTTGGAATGTCTACCATTCAATGGTACATATCTTAATAGATGGATATATAAATAAGTATAATAATTTAACCTTAATAATACTTATTCTATCAATAAAGTCCTAATTTATTCCTTTCACTTGGAACAAGAAGCACTTTAATGGTATTATTGGTATCTCAAGTTGAATGATCAACCTGATTGGAAAACCTTTTCATCCTTATTTATGGGTAGGTTTGTCAATTTAAATTTTGATAAATTTACATGAGGTCTCAATAAACTCTACTATATAGGCACCATTCATGATTATTAGATTAAATTTGAAAAACTAGCTAATCACACTGAAGGGTTATCATATGACTTCTCTAAGGGTTGTTTCATTAGTGACCGTAAAGAGCCAATCTTCTCAGAGGTGAAAATGTTTCATCCCAATAACTATATGTATGTCTTGGGTTTGGATAAGTTATCAGAAGATAAAATTTTAACATAACATCAACTTCCCACTTCTCCACCCATAAATAACATAACAAACTAATGGCCAACCACAACCACACCAATCAAGCACCTTACTAAGGAAGAGATATGGGATCATAAGGAGAAAGAATCATGATATAATTGTGATGAAAAATGGTTTGAGGGTCATTTATTAATCACATAAAATATTTAATATCTATATGTAGACTCACTTCCAGAGCAAGACAACGAGCCTGATATCCAAGAATTTTAGAATGCTCAAGTAGAACAAATCCCTTCGATGAATCTATGGATCAAGAAAATCAAGTTGATATCTCTTTCCATATAATTGTAGGTGTGAATATCCATCAAACCATGAAGTTTAAGGTTTTATTTAAATAAATTCCTCCCACCATCCTCATTGACTCTAGTAGCACGCATAATTTCATTGATCCCTACATTGTTAAGCATGCAAATTGCTTTATACATCTTTGTTCTAGATTTAAATTCATGAGTGCCATTAGGGTAACATTTACATATAAATTTAATTTTCATAATGTTCATATTATGATATGTGATTACACAATTCACTCAAATATGTTTACCTATCTTTAGGGGGATGTGATGTTGTCTTAGGGGCATAGTGGATCTATACATCAGGACCTATTATATGGGACTTATCTAAGATTTGGATGCGATTAATCAATAATGGCCATAATAACACCTTAAAAGGTTTATTTCCTAGATATAATACCATTACATGGAAAATATTCCGAAGAAAGGATCCCATAGGGTCATTACCAAGCTACACTCGATACAGCTCCAACTCCCCACTTTTACTCACTATTATGTTTATTTACAATCCATCCTTGACAATCATGAAACCATATTTCTAGAGATAGTTGGTTTTCCCCCTTCACATTCTAAAAATACTTGCATTTTTCTCCTTTCAAGAATCATCCTACTCAACATTCAATCATACCTCTATCCCCATCTACAAACGATTGAGATTAAACACCTATTATGGTAATTCCTCAAGTCTGGAGTTATTCACACAAGCACTGGCCCATACTCCTCCCTAGTGCTTCCCATCCATAAAAAATATGGGTAATGCTGCCTTTTTAGTGACTTACGTGCCCTTAACCACCTCACTATAGAATACAAAATTATAATTTTGGTCATCGATGAGCTCCATGGGGTAAAATGTTTCTCTAAATTGGATCTCCATTCTAGATATCATCAGATCTATGTGCATGTTGATGACATTTGAAAGATATATTTTTACAATCATGAGGGTCACTATGAATTCTTTATCATGCCATTTGGCCTTTAAAAAGACCCTTTAACATTTTAGGCCCTAATGAATAAAATATTTTGGTGTTTCCTTCATCAATTTTATTTAGTTTTATTTGATGATATTTTGATCTATAGTCACACATGGGATGAACATCTCCAACACCTTGATATGGAATTAAAACTTCTATAAGATAATAAATTATGTGCCAAGTAGTCTAAGTATTCCTTTAGTCAAGAAGAAGTTGAATATCTAGGGCACATTATTTCAACTAATGGGGTCCACATAGATCCAAATAAAATCAATGCCATGCAACATTGGTCTTAGACAATATCCCTCAAGATCCTTTGTGGCTTCCTCAGCCTTACAATATACTATGCAATTTTATCAAGTATTATGGAAAGATCATATCTCCTCTAACTTACTTATTGAATAAGGATGAATTCACAGGGGATGCTACAACTAACTAGGCATTTATGGTACTCAAACAAGCTATGTGTATCACACCAATTTTAGCCATGCCAAACTTCACCAAAAATTTCACCATCAAAAGTGATGCATGTGGAAACAACCTTGGTGTTGTTTTTGTCCAAGAAGTTCATCCCATTACCTTCACTATAAAATCCCTTTCTAGATAATATTTGGCTTTATATACATATGAAAAATAAATGATGACCATTCTATGTGTAGTAAAAAAATGGAATCCATACTTAAGAATAATTTATGCATTAAAAATAATCACAAGAGTTTGAAATACTTCATGGAAAAATGGGTCTCATCCCTAACACAATAAAAATGGGTCAAAAAACTCATGGGATATGATTATGAGATCACTTACAAGAAGGGTAAAGATAATGTAGTAGTGGATGCTCTCTCCTGCACATATAAGGACAAAACTTCCCTTTTTACCATCTCCATTCCCATTCTAAACTAGTTAGAATATGTATACTGAGGGTGTGCACATGATCCATCATTACACCAACTCATTAAATAATTAACCATTAACCCTTCTTAAGTACCACATTATTCATGGGATGGTGATTCTATGTGCTATAAGGGTCATTGTGTGCTTTCCAACAACACAAACCTTCATAAGGCTATATTCTATGAAATCCATTCTTCTCCATCAGGAGGGCACTTGAGATTTATTAAAACATATGAGTGGGAATGTCAAAATTGGTTTTGGAAGGGGAGGATGAAAGGGGGAAATTAAATAGATGGTGGCCTAATATGGTACCTATCAATGAAACAAAGGTGAGACCATAATGATTCCTAGTTTTCTTTAACCATTTCCCATCCCTACTAGGATATAGATTGATATTTGTATGAATTTCATTGAGGGGATCCATATATCCAATGGTAAAACAATGATCCTAGTTGTGGTCGATCACCTCTAGAAATATAGTCATTTTTGTGCCCTTAGCCACCCTTATATCCTCTATGGTCATACAAGTTTTTTTGGATAAGTTTTTTCATTTTCATGGAATCCCTTCTTAAATTGTATCTAATCATGATGCAACTTTCCCTAACCATTTTTGGAAAGAACTATTCCAATGCATAGGCACACAACTAAAGATGAGCTCTAGGTATCATCCCCAGACCAATGGCTAGACAAAAATAATCAATAAATGCTTGGAAACATTCCTTTATTATTTTTACTTAAAATGAAAACACTAATATAAAAAGTGGCTCCTCCTATATAATGGTTTTATAATACCTCATACCACACTTCTACTAAAATGACTCCATATGAAGAATTTTATGGTCAAGTTCTCCCAACATTGTTCCCATATACACCTGATATTTCTTTAATTTAGGTAGTCAACACTACTCTCCACCATCAGGATCAAATTCTTAGAATTTTACAAGATAATATCCATCTTAAATAGAATCAAATGAAGTAGTAGGAATATTATCACTACTTGCACCTTTCAACCTAATGATATGATTTTTAATCATCTTCATCCATACAATAAATCCTCATTGAAACTAAAAGGGTGTCATAAGTTGCCATAAATATTTATGGGCCATATAATATTTTCCAATATATTGAATTTTTTTCTTAGAAGTTGGAGCTTCCACCTTTCTCCCAAATTTACCTAGTCTTTCGTGTCTCATGTTTGAATAAAGTTCTTAGGCTTACCATTTTAGTAAAGATAGTTTTACTTGAAATTGATAATGAATGTTTCATCCTTATCAAATCAAAAGTTGTCTTAGATAGGTGCAAAAACCAACTTTTCTCTCACTCCCTCAATAAATTATTAATCCATTAGCATGACATGCCACCTGAAGATGCCACATGGGAACCATTATTCTAAATTCAACATTGATCTCTGCATCTAAAGCTTTAAGGAAAAACCTTTTTCTAAGGGGGAAGTGATGTTAGGAACCCATGTTCCTACCCTTATCTTTGAATTTTTAAGTGTATTAGTCATTATGGATGCAAGTGCTTTGTAAGTCATCCCTTTAGTATATTTTAATCATCCCACATGAATGGGAAGTATTAGTTGATAGAATAAAATTATTATTTAAGTAGCATAATTGAATTATCCCACATGAATGTGAAGTATTAGCTATTATAATATAATTAGTATTTAAGTAAGGAAGCCCAATGAAGGCATGGATGAATATTATTGTATTGATGTTACTAAAAGGATGTTTTCCCCTCAAATTATCGTATAATCAGTATAACATATTTGAATTATTTTGAGTTACTTTATTAAGTTATTTTACTACTCCATTATTTTTGTGATTTATAAATTATGTATCAGATTCCTCATAGATACAATCTCTTATAGACTATGTTTTTCCTTCCTACGTGTATTACATAATTGACTTGTATGACTGTGTATTCTTATTCAATTCTTTATTTAACCATACATAGTTGACCTAAATGACTATGTATCCTTATCAACATGATTCACCTTCTTATTTGCACTACATAGTCAACCTAAGTTACTGTGTATTTTTATTTTAATATTGGGTTGTATTACATGATTGACTAATATGACTATGTATCCTATTTGTTGGCTTTGTATTTGAATCATATTTGTCCTTATTAAAATTTATCTCTCATCATGAACTTCCTATTTGATGAAAACACATATTTGAACTCAATAGATATGATGAGCTTTACTAATCTAAATATGTTTTCTAATAAATAGCTTGTGTATCCTATTTTATATGAAAGTAATGTTCATATGGCCACTCACACCACAAATTATGGGATTCCTTCTTGTGCATATTTAGTTTTTGACCCTTTATTCTCCATAGAAGATAAACCTAAATTAGAGTATACTCTATAAATGTTTTTCTTCATTAATGAATTTCCTAAAAATTAAAGAAAATACCCCTCCATTATTTATCACCTTTTGATAAGTGGTCAAGCATAAGAATCCCATTCACCTTCCTCTATATTATCACATGAATTTGGGGGAAATAACTCATTTGATTATCAACATCTTCCTTCTCATACTATGACATCTTCTTCCTTAATTTATTTAACCTCCATGCCATGTATCTTTATTAACATTATAGGTTAAAAATCTAGTGGGCCATTTCCAAGACCCACTCTTCTCAATTCTTCCACTAGTGCATCATTTTAAATCCATGGTAATCATGCCACTAGTGCTTCCTCTTCTTCTCATCCTTATACTAGTACATCTTTTATATCACATGCTAATCATGTATATAGTGCCTCCTTTTCTAATAATGCCTCTCAAGCCACTAGTGCCACACATGCTACTATTCATAGTGGTACCCAAGCCACTAATACCAATGTGAATGCTTTTCATGTTGCACACAACACCACTCAAACTCATCAATGTTTGTTGCAAACTCTTAAGCAAATGAACACTTTCCAAGATTATAATTCCAGCTAGATGATGCGAATGTAGAATGACCTTATTTATCTCCAAACTCACCCTCAATAGGTTTTATGGGGAGCATACAACCAAAATACCCACTTATTTATTCCCATGGAAACATTATTCCTCAACCACATATTGTAAAAAAAACAATTAAACATACTAAAAATTAACCTCTTATTCCTCAAATTTACAATATCGATATAGGAGGTATCAACCCTACCATTATATATAATGGTTCAACCAATCATACCGTACACTTAAATACATTTGGAAATATATACAAAGATTGGTTCAAGTTAAACACTTTTTCCACTACCAAGATTTTATCAAAAACCCTCTCCTAAATGATTTATATTGGTATAACCAACTCAAATATCATTCAATCACTAAATTGAAAGATCTATTTAAAGCTCTTGTACAATAATTTTAAACTAGTGACCTCTCTAAGAATGTCTTGGCTCATTTTATTAATTTCAAGAAACTTGAGATCTAAACTACATAAAATTTCATCAAATGGTGGAAGACCTTGTAAAACAAGTGTGAACACAAAATGGCATATGATAACATCTTTCATCTATTCACCAATGCTCTCTATCTTAATTTTCAATATCAGGTCTAGACTCTCTCTCAACAAACTTTGGAATAGGCCATCAACCAAGCCAAGCAGCAAGATTTTCTCATGCATCAATTTGATCCATCCCAACCTATTATGGGCACTTGCATGCTTATTAAAAATAAAAATAATTATGATACTAATGATGGTATCACTGATTCCTATGATATAATTCATAATATTCAAGCTATTGCTCTTGACCATGTTTTAGAATGAACTTCCCCTTTAAATTACATCCCTAATCTTCACTTTTCTCCAATAAGTAACATTAATGTTGATAAGCCATTATCATTAGTGGAACTCCAAAATCACATAATAAAGACTCTTCCATGAGATCTTGATCCCACTCATCCTATGAAATCATGGTATGGTCCCAATAAATTATGTTAGTTTCATACTAGTTAGGGTCACTCTCATGAGAGTTGTAGCCAATTATGTAATTTAGCTATGGATTTCCTCATTGGTCCAAATTTTGACCTTGATTACCTCATTTCCATATGTCAACAAGCCTAAGACATTACCTTCAAATCTCATGAAACATAAAATAAAAATCAAGGTTTGAACCAAGCTAATGCTCATTTGCCTATCTATAAAGACCCTCTTCCAAACCATCAAGACAATAATGATAAACATAATCATTTTACCAATAAAATTGATAGTATTATAAACATAACTCCCTAGTATAATGTGTTCAACATGGATACTATACAGAGGGTATTTACCTTAATTGATTCTCATCCTACCCACACACAACAATCATATCAACTTTTTGTGTTATCTAAGATTCTTCCCTAACTCACCTAACAGAGTTGGGGCAAGATGACATTATCTATTTCAATGAATAAATTCCACCTATTCCATTAGATAATACCTCTTATACCATTTATACAATCTCTCCAACCTCTTTACCCATCACTAATGATATTCAACCTTCTAATACCACTTCTTCAAATCTATCACAAACTAAACCAACATCAACTACCTCATCCTCTCAAGATGACCAGCCAATTTTTCGCCCATTTAAACCTCTTTCATATTATCAACACAAATTGACATGCACTTTTACTAATCCTTCTAAGTAACTTCTACAACATTACATGCCTCTATCTAGTAGTTACCTTATTGGTTATGATGAATAGGATCCTATCATGGAGCTTACTAATATCCCATCTCAAATACCATTTCTTTAACTCATGTGGACTTATTTGCATCATCATAACCACCTTATTCAAATCATATTCAAAATGAACATCCCTTATCCTCCCCTAGTAGAACATGAAACTACCTTATCTAGGTTAGAAGATAACATCTTACAATAATGCAAAGATATGTCTATAAATGTTTATGAAACAATGGAATTTCTCTCTCTCCCAAATTCCCTATTGATTTTATGACTCTAGATGAGATTTTTATTTATATATATGATCCTCCCATCTTTATAAGTGTCCAAATAAAAGAGATCCACATAAAGTATTCCTTGATTGATGAGGGTTTGGGTACCTATGTTACACCCCTCAACTTTATTAAAACCCTTGGATATTCCAAATGTAAAATTAAGTCCATAAGCAGAACATGTCAAGGTTATAATTGAATGGAAATTCTTTCCTTAGGTTGTGTGTGGATCCCTATCAACATCCCACCTGACATTGTTTGAGTGAAGGTTATGATATTCAATTTTCTTCTCTCCTATAATATCTTGTTTATTAGGCCATGGACTAATTGCATGAGGGATTTCACCTCTTTTTATTTCCAATGTGATAATTTCCCTCACAATGGTGTAATATATTTGATTCAACATGACACTAACCCTTAGAAGATTGAATAATTCTAAGACCATAGTGTATTAAAAATCCCATCTCTTGAACTCTTTTCAAGTGGTCTATTATGAGAATCTCAACATTTTAATTTATCTATCAACTCTACATAAGGTTTTCATGTTTACCCTAAAATCATTGGGAATATACAACTAACCTCTTATATTTGGATGATGATGCACCTGATGAGATCAACCTCAAGATAAAATCTTCTAATCTCTCTTCTCATATCATTTCCTAGCTTCCACCCTCTCTAAAGTTGTGTGCCCATCAACCACCTAATGATGATATACCCATCATCTTAACTAAGACTTGACATGCTATTAATCATTCCACTCCAATGAGAAGGTCATCCTTACACAATTTATCTTCATATGATTGATTATTACAATGGTTATACATTAGATGACCCATTTATAAGATGTATTGTTTAGGCCCAAAATATTGAGATCTTTTGTTATCATTCTTATTTAATTCAATATTTCCATTTATATTATCACATTTCATCTTTTATAGTTCCTAATTTTATAATTATTCCTCTTGTTCACAAGGTAGATATGGTGCATTCACATGAAACACCACCAATTTTTAAATAAACTCTTAGGAGCATGCTTATGGATTGTGTTATGACTGGTCCCTATCCCTTTACTAGATATCAGGATCACTGTAGATGGATTACCCCTGAGATTCTTATTACTATTCTTTAATCCTTTATTCATCCTAATTATCCTCCACTAAGCCTAGTATAGATCATATTCCCACTATATCTGAGTCTCTTGCTACTTATGATTCTATTTCTCCTTTAGTCAAGCCTTGTCTAACCTCTCTACTACACCTGCCTCCCCTTGGAGATGAATTACTTTATTTACCATAGCTTGATAATTTTCCCATCCAATGGATAATAATCCATACTATTAAATTCACAGAGTTGTTAGTCATTGGACTAGAGATTGTAATCTACCCTAGCTTTCTTTGGCTTCTGCTTCTACTCCCTTTGTTATTATACCTACAAATTTTACTTACAAGCATATTTGTTTCTTCAATGACATAGATAATCATTCCTCCACTTATTATAAAAAGCTTCAACAATATATAAACACCTTGAAACCTAATATTACTTAGCCTATAAATAATGGTATACCTCCCCCCAAGTTATTACCTGAGTATATTCCCAAATATGGAGATGCATATTATTTGTGACACCAATACATTACCCATCACACCAACCATTGTCTTATCCTCTAGAAACCTATCTAGGGTCACCTTATGGCCATTTATGTACCTATTATCCATCTTCTCATAGGTTTCCCATAGAATAAGGTTCCCCCTTATTCCCCCATGGTTCCTCCACCTATTGTCCCTTTTTCCTCTATGGTTCCTCCACCTTTGGTTCATCCACTTGTGGCCCCTTTATTAACTATGGCCCCTTCTCCACCAGTGACTCCTTCATGTCCCATAAATTGTACTCTTTTTCCTTATCCTTAGTATCCCCTACACAATTTCCCTCATTATAATGATATTTTACGCATGCCTACATTTTCTATCAAGAAGATTTAATGAGAGTTATTCTCTTAGATTTCTCTAAAGATTGATGGGACCTTTATTGTAGTTAGATTCTAGCTTCATGGAGATTTATCAGATGTTATGGATAATGTTTGTGGAAAAATTTAATAGTATTTATGAACACATGTTGTTCTTTCACTTTATTATTCATTTTGAAAAGGATGTTTTCTCTAAATTTATATTCATTTACTCTACATTATTTGACACTATGTCAATTTTTTTTACTTGTCTATCTTGTATGGCTATTTATATTTCACACTACATGTTGTCTATGGTGTCATTTTCTTTCCTTGTCATCTATTATAGATTACTTTCATTATTACATGCTTTTTATATATGATTTCATTTATTTCCATTTATGTCTTGTTCTTTTATTATGATTTTTTGCTACCTCATATCTATAACATAGATAATCATTATTTTGACTTGGTTATGCAAAACTTACTCCTCTTAGTCCTCTTTATTTACCATGTGATCTATTAGCAAACAAGTCAACTCATTATAATCTCATTTTGCTGGTCCATCTTGGATCTCTTTTTATTCCCCTTCTTTCCTTTCACAAACTAAGCATACACATGGTTGAAACTTGAGATAACATGATTTTTCATAGGTAAGACTATGTGTTTTTAGTCAATCATATCTTTAGATACTTAGCTTCCTTTAACCAAAGTCTAAGGCTCATTTACATGTATCTATCATGTTGTTCATTCTAAATATGTATGGAGGAGGAATCTTAAAATCCACAAAATTTAAAATCCAAATCATTTTAACAAAAGGCAATGATAAAAAATGCAACATTCTAAATTTCAATATTTAAATCACAGTAAAATATGTGATTTAAAGCACATATCATTTTTATAATTAAATTTAAAAATCCATAGTTGGACTCATAATAGAGTCGAGGTCTATTGGGGTGTGGTAGGCTAGTAGATTCTAAAAGGATAATTAAAAATTATTTTATTACTACCTACTTTATCACATAAGAACCCAATATTCATAGTAGATCAATGACTCTGTAAGAGGTCCTAATGAATGGGGAACATGTTATGGGAAGGTGGGTTTATTTTACTATTCCTTATTCAAACAACCAACATGATTTAATATTAGTATATCACTTATGTTCCTATACAACTTTGTGATTGATATGAATGGGTATTGTTTGTATAATGGTGGTCACAAGCCTTTTAGTGTCTTTTATATGTCCTTAATGTGCCTCATGTTTCATAAGGTCTTCTCATATATGCATGCATTATGATTTTTACATTCCCTCTTTAATTTTCCACAATATGAATATTTTCCTTTGAGAAATATTGTTTGGTTCATTGATCTCTCCCCCTTAGGGATTCCATTTGTGAGTTGTAGTGTAAGAACTTGGATAAGACCATGCCTTCCTCATAAATTTCCAAATTACCATTCCAAACATTATTTTTAACATATTTTCCCTATTTTTTCCACCTCATTAGTGTTCCCTTTTGTGATTTGAAATGTAATACAATGGATAAGACCTAGACTTCCTCACAAAATTTTCTAATACCCAAGTCACAATGACATTACATGTGTCAAATTTTAGACAATTCATGATTAATCATGAGCTACACATCATTCACATGCTTCCCATCTCGATATAGTATGTTTTATGCTTACTTCATTTATATTTCATTTTTATCTTCTTATTTTCTAATTGCATGTAAGAATACAACCATTTCCCTTAAGTTTTTCATATTTCCCATTTTGAATTAGTGTGATCAATTTAAGTTCATTTTTGTAATTTTGTTTCTCTTTTATACTTCCAAACATGAATTAGTATGATTGATTGAATTGATTTTTTTGTTTTTTATACCACTTAGTGTTTCTTATGCATTCTATTTTATGGCATTATTTTCATACTTCCCAATGTAATATATTGTGATTTTACTTATTTTAATTTGTGAAAGTCTTTTCATCATTTAAAAACATTTTTTTCTCTATTCTACCATATTTGGTTTATTATATTTAGTCATTTTTTTATCATTACACATTTTTCATCATGATATATTGTGTAGTACATTTGTTTTTGATTAATTATATTTTTAAAGTCATTTTCACTTTTTTATTTTTAATCATGCATGTGTATCACATAATGCTAGAAAAAAACACTCTATATACAATTCCCATAACATATAAAATGAAATATAAATACTTATGCTATAAATAAATATATTCATGCATCAACATCCACAACCAAATATAATTCATGAGATCAAATCCAATTATCAAAATTGATATATATATATATATATATATATATATATATATATACATATATATACATATATATATATACATATATATACATACATACATACATATATATATATATATATATATATATATATATATATATATATATATATATATCATGTGTTTAATTCAATACAAGGTATAAAATACAAAATACACAGCTCTATCTTTATGGCTAGGCTCCATCATGCATATCTTGTGGCTTAGACACACTGCCCATAGATGTCTAGGATTGTACCCTCTAAATGGTATGTTTTAATGATGTAGTCCAGGATCTCAATCCTTTTACTATCCCTATATATTGGCCACCTAAGATTATACCTATCCGAGCTAAACTATGGTAGCTAATGTGTGATGTTGTTGCTTGAGCCAAGGCCTATTAGGCTTGTGCCTCTCTTGATACTACCCCTATTTATGGCTAAAATATATCCCCACATGTTTAAAATTTCCTTACATCCTCCCCCACCATTATAAACTAGTTTTCCTAGGTTGGGGTAGATGGTACTATAGGATCATTCAATGTGGTGGGGTCGTATGGTGCTAACAACCCATCTAAAATGTCATGGTGTGAAACCATAACCAAGGATCCCCATATGACCTCCTCTATCATTGGATCTAAAAAAATAAAACCAAATAGATATTAAATTAACATGTATACATCTCAAAATCTATTTATCTACTATAATCACATGTATTTAATATTTTTATATCAAAGCTTAAAATTATAACATTTATCACCAGTCTCAATATCACCAACCACCATCTCTCCATCTACTCATGTCATGAACACTTCATTATAGATCACCTCCCCATAAGTGTAAAAATAGGAGTAACCACTTGTTGATATAATGACTTCTTGAGAGGTACCTTTATCAACAAAACTATATATTGGAATGATTGTTGAGTCATCCTATGATGCTACCCTCATGTGTGAATACTCTCACTAATAGTGCCTCCATTTATGGCATGTTTGATGTAGTCATCATTACTCCTTATATTTTCACTATTATGGTGCCTAATGCTTCCACATATCCACATCAATTCCCTATCCACCTTTGATAGCCATTTATCATGCTTGACCATTCCATGGTCTCACATGCCATAACTTGATTATGGGTCTCTCCACTTTTAATCCTTTACATCTTTATCCCCTTGACTCTCTATCATGTCATTCAAAAAAACAAGCACTACTAGAGGGACCACTGGGGGTAGCAGTCCAAACTACCCTAATAAACATCCCATTGGTTGTAGATCTACCCATCGAGTATAGTGGCCCATGATCCACACCCAAGATAACCTTATCATCATAGTCAACCAACTAGGCCAAATAGTATCAATGTACATTTAAGGTTGCCACATGATCTTCCCTCATGTGATCATTTTCAAATCTATCATATGAGGCATATCCTATGCTACCTAGTCTTGATACCATCTAGTCACCTGAAGTAACCTATCATCCACCACATGGGTAAACCAACTATCTAATAAATAGGGAACCTACTGTATATCCAAACACTTGATAGAACCACCAACCCCATGGTCTTTTCCCCTATAGATAACATCTTATGCATGTCATGCATGAGCTAGACCTAGATTATATACCCAAAGTCATATAGTGTTCCCTAATCCAAAATGGACTAACACAAGGTTATTGCATATAGTGGTACCTTACCATCTGAATTGTGATATAGCAATCATATTTTCACAATTCTAATCATGGCCTTTTAAATGTCTAGAATATACAAAAATACACATCAAAAGGATTATCCCACAAACCTAGGTATATCTTATCTAAGCACATCACCCACCTGACTAATTCTTGCCTCTCCTATAGATCATCTCATGTCCCTATGATCAATAGTTTCCCTCTTATTAGTAGTCCAATAAAAACATGGATGTCCTATACTTTGATACCCACCTCTATGGTTTCCCCATCCAACACCCATCAAAAAGTGTTAGTAAGCCATTCCCATGCTCCAGGGAACATGACAATGAGATCAATACTTAGTGGGATGTTCCTCATCTCCATAATACCTCCAAATCCTAGTGTAGCTATCTATTCTTTGTCCACATCCATCAATCACTCTAGTAGATTTGGTAGTTGTGATGCATCTATCAACTACCAATATCCTTGACATATCTATAAAACATTAAAGAAGGATGTATCAGATCTCCATGTCATAACTAATCAATTAAAAAAATTCTTAAAATCTCAAAAGACTCATCTGGTTTGATTTTGTTTCTCCATTTTCTATAGAATCAGCCTATTTAATACTAAATCAGCCCTATACTTTCCTTATGATACTAGATCAACCACCTTTATACCTTGTAATAATATATCTACCCTATTTTACATAGATATCCTCTATTATAAATTCTACATCAACCATTTTGAATATATTATATCAACCTTCTATCTCTTAGTAACTAAGTTAGCCCACTATTATGCAGTTGGCCCCCTCTTAGAAAACTAAATTAGCCCACTAATATGAAGTTATCCTTATCACTCTCCCTCACCTTATGGACTAAGTCAACTAGGTTGACTCTGATCATCCATAGTGACAACATTTTGACCATTTACCATAAATTCCTTAAGCATTTTTTATCCAACTTCTTCCTACCCAATACCCTATTATATCCCTAGTTTACCTAAACATTTCCTAGGGTTCATTTCGGTGCCTAATTTTTACCTACTAGTCATTTTTACATATTTATCTCAATTTAAAATCAAAATATTCAAACAATTTGAAAATTTTAGTTACTTACCTATATTGCACTCATTGTGGCCACTATGTGTTCTCCCTGTCTTAGTGGTCATCTCCACACTATGATGACTCTATAGTCTTTAACTACGTCTCTCAGAGCTCTATTTTATCAAAAGAGTAAAAATAATAAATTAATTATTTTTAAACCTATTTATATTTACTATTAAAAATTATTTAGCTTTCAAATATTTACCACTAAATTTAATATTTTGATCCTATCTTTATCTCTACTAACTCTTTTTTGAAACCATAAAATGATTTGGAATCCTAAAATCATAGAGAATATTTTAACCTATTATATTTCTACATTTAAAAAAATATATCTTTTTTGATAATCTCTATAGGTTCACCTAATGTTATCTACATTGGACACATTCACATTTATTACATTTCCTTATTTATCTATAGCACTAAGGTAAGTAAAGGTATATGTTTTTCAATTTTGTCCTTTCATTCTTATTTTATTTTTACTACCATTTATTCAACTTCAACATCATGTGTTACTATTTTATTTTCCCAAATCACCATCTCATGTTTCACCTATATGACACATGATGAGATTTGAATGGGGCATATGTATAACATAATATTTTCAAAATATTCTCAATTATCGATGCTTTATCTCTTGTAAGAACTTGTTCAGTCTCAATCTCTCTGAGTAAACACCTTAAGGTATGTACTGGGAAAGAAGTGGGTAGACCATTGGTACTTTGCATGAATTTTTTCCCCTTACTACCACTTGTTATCTACATACCCATCTCCTAAAAACATTCCCCTAAGATTTGACTCCTATTTTACATTCTACTCTAGTAATTTTTCATGTTCATTATCCCTTCCCAAGTATAAAATCCTTTTTGAAAATTTACATTACATGGTTGGACCCATCAAAATTATAATCTATTTGATAAACCTTATTTATGGTCTAGGTCATCCCCTAACTGACCTAGACCAAGACCTAAATTGTTTTGTCAATAAAACTATAGTGTCAATTGGTTTGACCTTGTTGGTTTAAACTTTCAAAAAGGACTAGGGTTAGATCCATTTATATAAACAAAACCATTTCATAATTTATTAAAGATGATAATAAGAAGAGATATATAATGCACATTTGCTTATTGATCTAGAAATCCAAGTTATAAAAACCTTTTCAATTTGTGTGGATCATATTTAAATTAAAATGGAATATTTCAATTTCTAATTTTCCCTTTAAATATATCCAAAAAATTAATTTATAAAACTTTCATAATTTAATAAAGGAAATTGAAAGTATTTATAATCATAGAGAGGAAATTATAAATTAAATATAACATAGAATATTTGTTTACATGGTTCACTAAATGGCTATGTCCCCAATTTCACTCTGTGAGTGTTCCAATCTTATTAAAAATATTTGAGACTGTTTAAAAAAATCTTTCTGAGTAAATAATTCATTTTCATACCAGCTATCTATCTTTGCAATAAAATAAACCTCTCAGAGGTTTTGATATCTAGATATCATTGTCTATACTTTATTCTATGCAAATGCACTACTTATTTGCCAAAATCTTGTTACTGCCTCTATAAAATAACCCATAGTTATATATTTATCAATGCTACTTAGCATTGGGTGGGAAATAAAAAATTTCCTTAGGTACTAACAATTTCCCTAAAATGGGGTTTTTCCCATTTTGATAGTATGGTGTTGGATCTCTAGGATTTCCTACTACTTGTATTTGGTTTTGCTCTGCAACCAATCAAGATCAAAATCCCAAAATGGAATTTAACATCATTGGCATATAGCTGAGCATGGATAATGGCATAGAATTATATCTAAAGTTGATCTATGCTATCATAAATAGAAAATAATTAAACTTCCCCACATATTAATAGGTATTATATTGAATAATCTTTGCCAGCTATAAACCTTTTTGTCGTCAATGTTTTTGCATACCATTGGTTTTTATTTTTTGCCTTCACCTTTTAGTCTTTCTTTGCTGATGTGAAGCCAAACCTGATCATCCACTTTGAATTGATGATTAACTCTTTGTTTATCATGTCTAGCCTTACATTTAGCTTGGATCTTCTCCAAATATTATTGAACAACTTTCTCAATAATTTGAATCATTTTAATGAACTTTTTGGCCTTCTCAACATCACTATTTCCATTCACCATTGACTTAGATTATTTTTCAATAGAGAAGTCTAAAGGAGATATAGTAAAATAACTAATACAAGTCTAAAAAAGAGAATTTAAAGTAGAATAATGCAAATCATGGTTATAATAATGTTTTAAAAAATATAAACTTTCATCCCATAATGTAAGATGTTTACCACAATACCCCCTGAGCAAAGGCACCATTGTTCAGTTGACCACTTCTATTTGTCCATCATTGTTTGGATGAAAGGCTATACTTTTATTTATCTTAGTATCCATTAAGTCCCACAAAGCTAACCAAAACATGCCAATAAGTCAAGAATCATGATCAAATATAATATAAGTGGGTAACACAAAATAGATCCAAACATTTTTGAAGAATAAATGTGTAGTATCGTTGCCTATAACCTATTTAGAATAATGAACCAAAATACATAGTTTTTTGAACCTATCCAAAACCACATATAGATAATCATGTTTTCTTCATGACATAGGTAAATCTCTTATAAAATCCATAGAAATACTTTCCCAAGGATGGTTAGGAATAGGAAGAGGTGTATACAATCCTAACTTCTAGTTGCTAGGTTTACTTGTGGAGCAAAGAATGTAGCCTTTAGTATATTTAGATACATTTTATATCATATGAGGATAATAGAAATATCATGTAATTGTGAAACTATTTTACCAATGCCAAAATGACTTAAAACAAGAGAATTGTGTGCTTCTCTAATCATGTGAACTCTTTCATCCTGTGGAATATAGATTTTTCTAACATGATATAACATTCCATTATGCACATGATAGTCAAATGCTTCTACTAATTTAACATTTATCAAATCTTCATAGACTTCCTTGAAATCAACATCTCTAACATATTGTTCCTTATAACTTTCATCAACAAAAGCACTATGTTGTAAAATAGTAAATGATACACTAGAAGGTCTAGAAAGCATATCTTCAACCTTATTATGTGTTCCCTTTTTATACCTTATAACAATGTGGAACTGATACAAAAATCCTATCTATCAGAAGTGTTGTGATTATTTTATCTTGGATTATGATTGAAGGTATTGCAAAGGCTGATTATCTGTATGGATGATTGTCTCTTTGCCCATCAAATAGTGTTTCCAATTTTTCATACTTTGCACCAAAGCATAAAACTATTTATCATAAGTAGGATAATTTTTAACTACACTTGTAAAGTTTTCTAAATGAAAACATACTAGTTTTTAGTTTTAAATTAATACTACCCCCATTGCATACCCACTAGCATCAATTTCTATTTCAAAACATTTTTGTAAATCAAGAAGTGAAAGAACTGGATTTGTACTTATCTTTTCTGTCAAGGTATTGAAATATTTTTCATGCTTTCCTCCCCATTCAAAGACATTCTCAACATTTGTTAAAACATGTAAAAGAGATGCAATGTAAGAGAAGTTATCAATAAACGTTCTCTAAAATTGAACTGCTCTGAGAAAAAATCTAACTTCTATTGCATTATTAGGTCTTGGTCAATAAACTATGGCTAAAACTTTTGTAGGGTCTATTTTTAATGAGCCATTCCCTACTACATAGCCTAAGTAAACCAAATATGTTTTTTTAAAGTCACATTTTGACATCTTAAAGAAAAGTTTCTCCTTTTGCAAAGTATCTAAGACTTTCCTGATGTGTTTGAGATGATCTTCCCATGCTTTACTAAAGATTAAAATGTCATCTAAGTACACAATTACAAAATCATAAAGAAATTGTCTTAACAAATAAATCATAACCCACATAAATGTAAAAAGTGCATTACAAAGCCCAAAAGGCATAACAAGCCACTCAAAAGGACCTTGCTTATTTTTGAAAGTGGTTTTCCTACAATCACCATCACTTATTATTATTTTATGATAACCACTTCTCAAATATAACTTAATAAAATACTTTACATTTTTTAATTGATCAAAAAAATCATCAATATGAGGAAGAGGGTAATGGTTTTTAACCATGATTTTATTCAAAGCTCAAAAATCCATGCACATCCACAATATACCATCTTTCTTTGGTATCAAGATAATAGATGAACCACATGGAGAGGTACTTGGATGAAAGACTCCTTTCTAAAGTAGCTCCATCACTTATTTATTTCTTCATTCTCTAATATTGATAATCTATACATGCCAATATTAAGGAGAGAGGCATCCTATTGCAATTGAATCTCATGTTGGATTTCCCTATTAGGGGGTAAATGTCATGGTTCTTGAAAAACACTATTTTAGCTAAAAATAATCTTTTATATTTAGAATTTATGTTTAGGATCACAACCCTCTGAGGCCTTATATTTTCCATTATCCTTGGCTTTCAAAATCATGAGAACAAAACTCTTATTTGAGTTTACAAGTCTTTTCATTTATCCTATAAAGACAAGAGTTAATTTGGTTTTTACACAATGGGATCTTAATATGTATTCAATACCATCCTTTACCAGCATATATTTGTTCTCTTATATATAAAATATTGCCTTTGTATAATATAAGTATGGACTTCCCAAAATAATTAGACAAATATCCAAAATAACTACATCTAGCTCTACTTCGTCAATGAATTTAGAAGTAATAGCAAACCTCAAGGTGCATGTTTTTATGACCTAAAATTTTGCAACATCACAAACCCATACTAAAGGATATGGTTTTAGATTTGGTTTAGTTTTTAATCCTAACTTTTTAACAACCTCTTCATAAATAAGATTAGTTTGTGATCCACTATCAAAAAGAGTATCTATTTTAGTATGCTTAGATATGACTCTTATGTGGAAAAGCTCATTTATTTTTATTTCAACATGTTTAGATTTAGTTTTAAATTATGAATCAATAAGATAAGGTTTAGGGTCAGAAGAGGAAGAAGTTTAACCTTGTAGATCCATTAGAGTCACTTTTGTTTTATCACTAAAATTTGATCCCAAGTCCTATTGGATTACACTGTTAGCCTTCTTTTCCTTTTTATTCTAGAACCTCTTTGGCTTGATTTCTAGATGGAGTTTATAACGCTTAGCCTCATCATGATTCTTATTGTAGTGATTATAGAAAGGTTTTTCTTCCTTTTTCTTAATAGTGTAAGTAGACTTACCCTTACTTTTTATTTTAGCTTTTCCTCTGTTTTCAACTGGCTTATGAGATTTATTTCCATAGCCTTCCTTGCTCATATTACCCTTGGCTTCCATATGGGTATCTTTTACACATAATTCATAAAGGTTAGAAGGATTAAACATGAGAACAATATGTCTAAAATAATTATGCAAACCTCCAATATAATTCATCAATATTTTCAAACTATATAGAGAAATGCCCAACATTAATGCCTTATTTATAAACTCTTAGTATAATCCTACACACTCTGAACTTTATTCTATCTCAAAGTCTACCAATCCATAGTATCTTATTTTATATAATCCAAAGGATAAAATTTCTTTCTTAGTTTAAAAACAAAATCATTCTAGGAAGAGATTACCTTACCATGTTGCTTGAGATCTTCCTGAATCTTACTCTCCCACCAGAGGAGTTTTGTGCCACTCATATGGTGAGTATCCAACTAAATCTTGTCTTCCTCACTAGTAATTTTATAAATCTTGTAATATATCTTAATCTACTTGACCCTGTTATCCAATTTCTCTATACTGAACTCACCATTTAAAATTGGTAAATCAAATTTAACATCTAATTTTAAATGTGGGATAGTTTTACCATCTATAGAAGAGGAGTAATTTTTAGAATATCAAGGTGAAAGAGGAATTTCTTCTCTTTCATCTTGATCTTCTATTTATTCTTTCCCCTTTCTGTGTTCCTCATACATTTCTTCAACCATATTTTTCATGTTGAGGAAAGTATGCTAGAATTCTACCTCGGACATGTCTTCTCCCATTTTTGATTATTGACTTGCATGTCTTACACCAATTTTAGGTTAAAAATATGTAATTTCCCCTTGAACATGTCTTTATCATGACTTGGTTAACATGCAAGACTATTTTAATTTCTAGATAATGTGTTAAATGGCCTTGATCATAGGCTCTAATATGAAATTGATCTAGAAATCCAAGTTATAAAAACCTTTTCAGTCTACTTGGATAAGATTTAAATTAAAATGGAATATTTTAATTTCTAATTTCCCCTTTTAATAAATCAAAACACTTAATTTATAAAACTTTCATAATTTAATAAAAAAATTGATAGGATTTATGATCACAGAGAGGAAATTAAAAATAAAATATAACACAAAAGATTTATTTATGGGGTTCACCAAATGGCTACATCCCTGGGTCCACTTTATGAGTGTTCTCATATTATTAAAACACTTTGAGACTGATTACAAAAATATATCCAAGTAAATAATTTATTTTCATACCAGATATCTATATGTCTAATAAATAAACCTCTCAGAGGTTGTACTATCTCTGTATCCAAATATCTCTATCTATAATTTCCTCTATGTAAATTCACTATTCTCTACCAAAATATTGTTGTTGCTTGTATAAAATAGCCTGTAGTTATATATTTCTCAAGGCTACTTGGAATTGGATGGGAAATAACAAATTTCCCTGGGGTAATAATACTTTCCCCAAATTGGGGTTTTTCTCATTTTGATAGCATGGTGTTAGCTTTTTGGGATTCATGGTACCTATATTCAGTTTTGCTTTGCAAATGATCAAAACCAAAATCCTAAAATGGAATTCAACATCATTACCATATAGTTGAGAATTGATAATGGCATATAATTAGCACCAAATCTGATTCATGGTATCATAAATAACAAATAATTAAACTTCCACACATATTAATAGGTAATCTATTGAATAATCTTTGTTAGCTATAAACCTTTTTACCATCAATATTTTTACATACCATACATGTCAATACTATTCAATAAAATTTAAATAATAAATTTCCACATATTTTTTAATGTATTAATCATAATAATTATTCACAAAAACAATGTGTGACAATCAATATCCAATGCCATATTATCTTGTCATCAAGATCAAGAAAACAAGATATCCATGCCATTTATAAAAAACATGTGCCCACATAAAATCCTTTAAAAAGATTTATATGCATGGAGTTAAAAGTAAGAGATGTATAGATCCTTTTTTTAAATAAAGATTTAATTTTGCGTGTTTTACTAAAGACTATCACTTTTATTTTAAAGATAATATTTATAAAATGCCACAGATTTTGTTTATTTTTTTTATGGAATAAATATTCAATTAAAAAAATATATTAAAGTATATTTATTATTTTTTGATAAACATAGTAAAATATATAAATATTTAATTAAAATTTTTAATAAAAATATATTAAAACATATATTAATAAATAATAAATATATTTTATTTATAGCAATTTTTCAAAATTAATTATAAGCATTACTGGTGGAGGTGTGGCATTATTGATCAGATAATGTCCCACCTACATTCCCAAAAATAATTAAATATTTACATTATTCATAAT
>JARHVA010007246.1:0-112500 GCA_037957365.1 Torreya grandis | reverse complement strand
CTAAGTCATGTCCCTTAAATTATGTGGAATTTGAACATGCCCCTTGTATGGGTCTCATTTGACCATTTCATTTTATTTTACTTTTGAGTGATATTGTGTTTATTCTTTTTTTCTTGATAATATTATATTTTTAATCTCTAACTATGGCCATGATTCACATTGTGCATCTTAGGATTTGATGTTATCACATATTATGTACCTCATTGTTATATCTACCTAGACATGATACTCCTATATACTACATGATCCATAAATAGGTTATTCAGTTCTCTTATCCTTTTGAGGTATGGTAACTACTAATTTCTACTTCCACTCAACTCAAAATGGGGGGAGGGTAGGGGAATATCAATGGTAGGATGTCATATAGGCATGGCTTCCATTTTTTTCATAGTTTCATATTATAGTTAGGGCATGTTATAGAAACATTTATCCACATTTACATTAGTCCTCATATTATACAAATTAAATAGGTGCGTGTCATTTGATCATGTTTTCCACACTTGAATAATTTTGAATTAGATAATTTTCATAATTATATGACCTAGATACACATTTTTCATAGTATTATATAAATTCATTGTATTTTCATTCCATGTTTTTGATTGAGACACATATGAGGTACATATGCCATGAAAAATAGCACCTTAAATTCCAAAATCATATCATCTTTTAGATTCCAAATACTACTATGGATTGTTATCATACCTAAGCTATAATTTTATGGACTTTGTTGAGCCAGTCTATTATAGTATTTGGCTCACCTTTTGGCAAGGTTGAGGTGAGTAAATCAATCAATTTTACAAATTTTATAATTTAGACTTGATTAGATAATCTATATTAACTATACTTATATGATTAACTGAGTAAATCATCCACCCTCACCATATATATATATATATATATATATATATATATATATATATATATATATATATATATATATATATATATATATATATATATATATATATATATATATATATAATGTGATTTGATTGGATCACTCACATTCACTAGGTTATAAGTATGATTGGTTTGCATGATTAAGATGATATCAATGGCCATGTTGTAACTCACCATTTCACTAAGGTTGGGGGCATGGTGTCATACACACACACACACACACACACACACACACACACACACACACACACACATATTTATATGTATGTATGTATATGTGTGTTTATATATATATATATATATCTATGTATGTGTATGTATGTGTGTGTCTATATACATATATATATATATATATATATATATATATATGTATGTATATATGTATGTATGTATGTATGTATATGTATATGTGTATATATATCTATATGTGTATGTATGTATATGTATATGTTTATATATGTATGTATGTATATATGTATATGTATATGTCTATATATATATATATATATATATATATATATATATATAGACATATATATACATACATAACATACATACATACATACACAGATATCTGTGTGTGTGTGTGTGTGTGTGTGTGTGTGTGTGTGTGTGTGTGTGTGTGTGTGTGTATCTAATTACATGTCTCCAAATTATCCCAATATCAGCTCTAAAGCTTCATAAGAAATTGTCTCTTCAAATTAAATTTCCAAAATAAAAGATGGTTCCATCAATACACAGGTGTAATCCTAACCTTTCTCTTTTTAATTTTTATAATTTCAAATTCTTTCAATTCCAAATCATATGCACTAACATATATTATAACATGCTCTTGGTTTTAGGTTAATCACCATAAAATCACTCAAGCAGCACTCACATAAAGACAAGGTATGTTATACACAACCATGTATGCATTTATTTCCTTTAAACTATCAATTTCATTACTATATTAAAGGGGGAGAATGTAGATAATAAATATGAATTATATATCACCTCAGCCTTGTACACTTGAAAAATACCTATCATGGATGTACCCTCAAGTTCTAATTCCTTCCCATTATTGAAAGGGTCACATTCACTATCTCTTGTGCCTATATTTATTATCTCTTAGTCTGAATACTATTATTATGATGTCAAAACCTTCTATATTATGTAAAATTATATGAAATTTATAATTATCCTTCTCTACAAATTTTAGACCTATAACTATTTTCTAGCTCCCTCGACACTTGTGTCCCATCTATATGCCTAGGTTGACACTAGTGTCCCTTTTTAAACTAAGTGTCTAGTGGCACAAAGTCATATAATTTTTAAATGAAATGTATCTTAAAGGTTGGCCTAAGTCCTTTATTGATATCTATTTATTAAATGTATTTGTTTATAAAGAATATCAACACTCATTCATTCCTTACTTAAAAAATACTAGGAACTCAAAAGCTACCCTACCAAGAGCACTCAATCAAGCATTCAAGTGAGAAAACCCACCCTAGTCAGGGGATTAGTATCCCAACAACTCTAAAGTATTGAAATATCATCCCATGATATATATTTTCTAATTTAAAAGATAGGTCAATTTATGTACTTTATTATCACACATTTCATCCTATCGAATACTCAATCCAATATGTAAGGTATAACTACATTAATTTTAAGGATTTTATAGAAAATTAGATATATAGGTAGTGTTTATTAATAGAGGGGTCATCATGGTAGCTCGATAATATGCATCTATTAACCCATTTTTCCCATAGTCACTCTAATGGTGTGGAATCTAGGGTTTTATCATTTAACAAAGAGTGACAACCTATGCACATAATTTGAACACACCAAAAGAAAGATGAAAAAAACTAGAAAGATGTATGTGGTTTCATAAAAATATAGTTACTAGTTAGTATTGGATACATTTTTCCAACTTAGACACTAACATGAATAAAACCATATATATCTAACACAAGTTTATAAGGCCATATATTGAAATATTACAAAATCTAATGATTTTTATAGAATCCCAATCAAATTCACATACATCCTATTTCAGCCCAAATCTACATATTCATAGTGAACCAACTAAGCTCTATTATTTTTAACTTATTTTAAAATCAAGCAATAGTTGTAATTTTTTTTCATATCTCAATATTATAAATTTATAATTTTGTTTATCTAAGTTTTAAATTAATTGGTCTAATATATATCTATTTATCACCCTTGTGCTTATTAATTTATATATTTTTAACCCTAGTGTACCCTTGTACCATCAAATTTTAGGGTTAAACACTAATAAAAATCAAACAAACATATGAGAATAATATAATGTGTATCATGTTATTAAAAAAAAAAAAAAAACACATGAATGATGTAAATAAGATGTAATTCAAAACGTAAGACAATCATGTGAAGTCAAACATAAAGAAAAACATTAAATGAATACCTTAAATAATTTCCTATGTAAGATAATTGAAATACCATAATCAAACAAGAACATAATGGATATAAAAATAAATATCTAAGATATGAAAACTCAAATTTTGTACTTGATCTAAAATATGTGGTATAGTATAACCACCTAAAGACCTGAAAAGGATGACCATGAGATGGTAGCAAAAATGATGATGAAATTTTTTTGTGAGGAGTGACCTAGTATTATATGATGTCTTATACCTATATGATTTCTTATACTATGAACTCATAAAAAAAAATATTAAAGGAATTAAAATGTATAATAAGATGGTATAAAAGGGTATTTTTAGGAAGAATGTAAGGTCTTAAACTACAAGTCACAAATAAAAATGGTGTGATTAGGGATGTGATAAGATTTGAGTGACACCCAAGAAGGTGATATCAAGGTAAAATATGATGTAAATAATGAATTTAATGTGCTATAGGGGTGATGTAGAAATAATTAATTATAATGGGACACTCTAGATAAGTGAACAAGGCTAATAACTATCAACATAAAGGACCTAAGACACTCTAACTAGTAGACACAAAGCTTGGGATAACAAGTGATTTACATAGATAATCTCATGAAGGCTAGTTCATGAGAAGTAAAAGTGTGATACCTTCTAAAAATGTGTTCCCTACTCCTCAAGACCTGATACAGAGTTATCAACCTACTGTGAATATTGGGTATATTTATGAGAAAGAAGTTGGTACTAAAATGTATGAATATATAATTTAATGATAATATGAGACCTCCTAAATTGGTCTACTATCCTAGTAAACCCCTATGGACCTTCATTATAATATGAGGCCAAATATGGGTTTTGAGCTTTGACTAAAATAGGAGATGTGCCAAAAAAAGATCATGTATTTTTAAGCAATCTAATTTTTAAGTTATAATATGGATTTTAACATTGCATTTTGTTATAAATATTTTAACTCTTTTGGCTATTTTTATTCCTCATCCATACATATTAATAAAACCAAACATGGATGAAATAAATAACTAACACAAGATATCTTATGATTTGACACTAGAGAGGATAACCTAAAGACCATGGTGTGTAAAGACTTCTAGGCTTTCCCACAAGTATCCAACCACAAAATTGGCCTAAATGTGGATCAAGTGAAAGGAAAGAAGGGAAATATGAGGAGCATGGAAGATACGTCCATGCATAAATGGTGATAAAAGAAGGAATATGATTATAGCTAATCATAAGGTGGGAAAATTTTTCATAAGGGATGAGGCTATGTGATGATAGTAATGTCACTAGGGTAGTTATACTAACATATAAAGGATTTAAAAAAATTATTGACAAAAATAATAGTTATCCCAAAAGTGTGGAAAATTAATAATAGGGACTAACTAATCAAGAAGATACTACGTAAAAAATGATAAAATGTTGTGATAAAATAAAATGTGATATAAGTATGGAATAAATGCTAAAATGAATAAATATCATGATATAAGAAAGATAATTATAAAATACATAAAAAGTGTTAATACTAATGAACATGAAATCTAATCAAATGACAATATAAAGGAATGAATATGACTCAAATGTGTGCTCAAAATGATATATCTTGACATACATCATTAGTAACATCTAAAATTTATCACTGTGACTAGTATCTATCTCTAACTATAGTTTCATTTACTATTTCTAAAATTTGTGTGAGGATTACTTGGTAGATGAACTCTATGGTGAAATTAGGAACATTATATGGAGGATGAGGTAGGGCCTTCTATAAAGAATAACAAATTCAAGGAATCCACATAATCATGTCATTAATATGATCTGATATAATAGAAGGGTTTGGTTGTGTATAAGGTTTCCCCTTCATATGAGAATGGCCCTATAATAAAACTTGAGAAGGCAGAGGCATACACCTTAGAAATTTGAAAAAATATATTGAAGTTATATTTATACCCATTAAAAACTATTTTTGTTGGACCTAAGTTCCCATTTTATGATGTCAAGGGTGATCCTAAATAACATCTTCAATATTTATATGTTACATGCCTTGATCATGCCTCCAATGACAAGCTTTTGAATAAACTATTTCCAATGAACCTTAAGGACTATGCCCTAATATGGTTCTATGATTTATTAATTCAATGATTAAAAGCATTCAAACCTATTCTAGATTAGTTTTTGCCACACCTCTCTATCAACATTAATGAAAACATTTCTTATTCCCAAATTTTTTAAATAAAACAAGGAACCAATGAACCTATGAATGAATATGCCTTAAGGTACAAGACAATGATGGATAAAATGACCAATCCAATAACAAATAAATAGCTTCAAGAAACATTTAAGACAAAATTTATTTCCCCATTACATGGATCAATTATTTTTTATAAATTTCAAATCTTTTGATGACTTATTCCATATTTTTCACAATCATGAAATGAAGCTTACCTGATTTAATAAACTTAAATATGTAACAAACATATTGACTACATCCAATAAAATGTTTACTATAAAATAAATTTATAAGGTGAACCCTAAATAAAATAAAAAGGAAACAACTACTATGGTTTATTTAGTGGGACAACTAAATCATATTCTCTTATACAATGTACTAAGGAAAAAAAATTCACATTTATCTAAGTCTTTATCTTTACTACTTCCAAAGCTTGTGGCGTGTCACCTCATATCTCTCCCTTTTCCTATAAAGGTTGATATGAGTTGACCTCTACCAAAATTATATGATGCAAAAGATTAATGTGACTATCACCAAGGCCCTAGGCATTCTAAAAACATATTTTTTTACCTTAAAACATAAGATACAAGACCTTAATGATGACTAGAAAATTACATTTTATAATCCTCCAAAGGAATTAGGTTCACAACTTGGTGATCACCATAATCATAACATATTTAGTAACCATTTACAAGACCATTTTAATAATGAAATAGATGTACAAATGTAATATAATGAACATACTCCTCCACCATGTTATTAAAACCAATTATATGTACATGTCATACACCACCCATGATTTTGATACCTTCCATTAATTTTGATGATGGTTTGATTGTGGATGATGACTCATGTATTCATTCATTATTCATTTGATCATAGCTAAATCACTAGCTTATACATAGTATTACGATTTATAATGGTGATATAAATAATGTTTACACCATGACATTAGTTACACATTTTGAATATACATATAATGATTTATTTCCTTTCCCCAAGGTGGTTAAAGAATTCAATGGAGCCTCATAACTAGTCTTTGGTGAGATTGAACTACCTTTATATGTTTTCCAAAAACATGTTTTCAATACATTCTTAGTTATACCATACATGAGAGTCTCTAATATGTGATTGAGATGACATTGGATACATAAACTATGTGCAATAACTTGTATAGTGCATGGGTGTCTTATATGCATTCATTCCAATAAGGTAATTATAGTTTCTAGAATCCCATATGAACATCCACTTTAAAAAAATAAGTTTATACCAAGGCAACTAATTATCAAAACTACTAAGGTTAACACTCCATGAAAGCGTAAGTAAAAAAAAATCCACATTCTTAGGTAGACAATACTTAAGAGACCATTACATAAGAGATACAAAATGGATTCTATGACACCCTCATCTATTACTGCACAACATATTCATTTACCTAAAGAAACCAAACATGTTCCTATTTTTTCTATTAAAAATAAACCATAAAATAATAAATATGGGTTTCATGAACCCCCATTACTTCTATTTTTACCTCAAAACCACATAGTCTTATTAAACATATAGAAATTACCATAGAGCCTATAGTGTAAGACAATACACCTATACATGTTCCTGGGTAGTACCAACAATTAATTATACTAAGTTTAAATTGTGGTGATACCTATGAGCATCCCTTGGATGAGATCATATTATAGTATTTTTTTTCAAATATTTTAAAAATATCAATAAATAAATAAATAATAAAAATAAAATCCAAAATGAAAAAGATATAATATTTCCATGTTTTATTAGCTCCTTGCCATCTATGTTGGTTTAACATTGGTATATAATATATTATTAATTTATATATGTACATGTATGTTTCCTTCATATTTTTAGTTTGATATAGGCATACCTAGGCACATGATATCTGTAGATATAGATGTTGGGCTTTCCTTCTACTCACATAAATAATTAGTTGGGGTCATATGATTTTTTGATAAGCATACACCTAGGTTAGACTATTATATTATCATTTTCCATTATCATGTTTTGAGCTTATGTAATTATGACTTCATCTAAGCTTATATCCGTTGTATTGTACTTTATATACTATGGACTTAACATTTTATTTATAACACATATATCCAAGGACTAGTATGATATGCTTATGATTCCATGTTTTCTTTTTTGCACTTCCTTGAGTGTGTTCCTTATTTTTTATTACCTTGCATTGTATTTATTGTTCAATCATTTGAACATGTTCCACTAATTGTTGCCCCCATGCCTCTTTTTTCCTATTTTGACATTTTCATATGTCATAGTTTGTTATATGTGGACATTTGAACATGTTTTTCTATGCTTTACAGATATTTAACTAAGTCATGTCCCTTATATTGTGTAGCATTTAAACATGTCCCTTGTATGTGGTATCTTTATGTCATTGACCTTTTTTCCCTTTGGGTGCTCTTATGTGTGTGATTGATTGCTTTCAGAGCTTGCATTGTTTATATCTAGACATTGAGATTATTTACATCATGTCTACCTAGACATGTTACTCCTATATGCTACATGATCTATACCCAAATTATACAATTATCTTATTTTTTGAGGTAAGGTAACTACAAGTTTATACTTCCCATCATGTCAAAAGGGGGGCATATTAGTGGAGGAATGTCATAGAGACATGGTTTCCAAATTTTAACATTTTAAGATTATAGTGGTAACATGATATGGAAAAAAATTCTCCACACTTACATTAATTATCACATTCTATAGATTCAATGGGGGAATGCCATGGAAACATGTTCTCTACACTTTTAAAAACAACAATTTGGCTAAATTCATAGTTATATTATCCAAATACACTTTTTTGTAAATATCATATACATTGGTACCCCTATTATACCAAAATTTAGCTTGAGATAGATATGAGCTATATATGCCATACAAAAGAGTAGCTAAAAAAAATTAAAATACTAATACATATATTTATCATACCCAACATGGACTTTTATAGAATTTATTAAGATAATCTAATGCAGTAGTTGGTTCACATTATGGAAAGGTTGAGGTGATTAAATCACTAAATCTTACTCAGTATATAAGTTGAAATTCATTAAATAATCTAACTTCACTATATTTATAGCATGGAGTGATGAAATCATCCATCCTTATTAGATATATAGTGTGATTTGATTGGTTCTCTCGCCTAGTTATAAGTATGATTAGGTTAAATGATTGAGATGATATTAATGGTCATATGGTAACTCACCTTTTTATGAAGGTTTAGGGCATGTTGTCCTTAAATTTCTCTCTCTCTCTCTCTCTCTCTCTCTCTCTCTCTCTCTCTCTCTCTCTCTCTCTCTCTCTCTCTCTCTCTCTCTCTCTCTCTCTCTCTCTCTCTCTCTCTCTCTCTCTCTCTCTCTCTCTCTCTCCTCACACACACACGCACACACTTTTATTTTTCAAAAAAAATTTGATCTCAACACCAAGGATTCATAAGAAATCATATTTTCATATCAAATTTATAAAATTCAAGATGGTTGCATCGATACATATATGTACTCCTAAACTTTATCACTTTACATTCAATCATTTAAAATTATTTAAATTATATATTATATGAGATAATTATATATTGCAACATGCCACTTGGTTTTATGTTTTTCACCTAAAATGCACTCAATTAGGACTCATGCAAAGGCAATGTGTGTTATACACACCCATGAACATATTGTTTTCTTTTACACTAGTAATTTATTGACTAGATTAAAGGGGAGGAAATGTAGACACTAAATATAAATTTTATATCATCTCAATCTTGTATATTTATAAAATACTTATCGTGGTTGTACCCTTCAATTATTATACCTTATTATTATCTAAAGGTTCATGTTCATTATCTCTTTGTGACAAATTGATTATCTTAGTCTGACCACTACTATTTTTATGACTAAGCCTTTTATACTTTGATTTTTTTATAAACTTGATCATTATCATTCTTTGCTAGTTTTGAACCTGTACCTATTTTATATCTTCTTAAAAACTTATGTCCCATCCAAACACCTACATCGACACTAGAGTCCATTTTCAAACTAAGTGTCTAGTGCCTAAAAGTAATCAAGTTTTCAAATGAAACATATCCTAAATGTGATCCTAAGTTATTTAGTGTGATATATTTTCAAAATGTATTGGTGTATATACAATATCAAACCTCATTCATTCCTCACCTTGAAAATATGAGGAACTCACAAGGCAACTTACTTAGATCACTTGAGCAAAATGGCCCTATTCATCCTTATTTTCATATCAATCATAGAATAAGTATCCCCTTAGTCAAGTGAGAAAAATGGCCCTATTCATCCTTATTTTCATATCAATCATAGAATAAGTATCCCCTTAGGTATTAAGTATTGAAAGATCATCCCATGAGTTATGTTTTCCAAGTTATAAGCTAGGTCACTCTATGTACTTAATTATCAGATATTACATCCCTATTCAAACACAATCCAACATATAGGGGATAAATACATAATTATGAGGCCATATTCTAAGTATTTTATATGTAGGTATCACCCATTGATTAAGGGTTATTTGGGGAAACTCAACACCATGTTCCCACTAACCAATTTTCCCACAACACCCCAAGGGTGAGTAATCTACATTTTCATCATTTAACAAAGAATGAGAACCTACGTGTCCGATCTATGTATGCCAAAGGGAAGGTGATAGAAAAGCTAGAAGGATATGAGTGATGACATCTAGATCCAATTTATATTATGTACTAGACACCCATGTCCAACTCAAAAGCTAACATTAATGTAATTGTCTAGATCCAACGTAAATGTATGAAGACATATTAAAAAATTATAGAAATTATTGATTATTCCACAATAATGATCTAGTATAATTATAGCATGTTTAATTCCATATCTACATACATTTGTTTTAAATTTATTGCAATATCAATCAATTATTGTACTTTATATTTTTGGCATGTCTTAGTATTTTAAATTTAGGATATTATTTATCTAAGTTTTTAATTTAATTTCCATGTTATAGATCTATTTATCATCCTTTTTCTTATTCATTTATATATTTTTAAACCTATCAGGTACCCCCCCATTCCTAAATAAATTTAGGGTTAAACACATCAACATTTCCCACCTTTAGTATATTAAAGCATATGGATGAAATTACTAGTTTAAAGGAAATAAATTTGTATCATGGTGTGTATAACTTACCTTCCTTTGACTCGATCCCCATTTAATTTTTTTGTTTATGTATTACATATAACCAAGAACACATTACAATGTAACTAGTTCATATAATCCAAAACTAAATAATTTAAATACTTGAAATAAAATATAGTAAGGAAATAATACACATGTCTATGAAACCATGTTTCCCCTTGGTATTTTTATTTGGTAATGATGCTTCCTTGTTGAAACATAGAAGAGAGGTTCAAAACTAAACCTTGGAGATGTTGAGAGGATATTTGGAGGGTGAATATGCCCCCAATATTATACAAGGATGATTTGTGTGAAGGTCATCAATAATACCAAATCTCAATCGCATAATAAAATTGATACATAATCTAACTAATCTTGCCCATTTTAAATGGTATATTCATCTCAACCTTAAAAAAGTGACTAATGTCAAGGACATTGAGGGCATTGAATGTATCTTACACTAATTAAGGGACCCTACTATTACAAATAAATAAAATCATAATAGATGAATCTTGGTAAGGTTTTTGCATATATATTTATCTAATTTGAACATGTATATGTGATTTGGTGCATTTGCATTGAATATGTATATGCAATGTGTCTCAATCTTAAGTATGTATCAAAATGTAAGCTGTAACAAATAAATTATGTATAATATATGTTAAAAAATTGAAAGATTATATCCTAGATCTATGAAAATTAGTTCCAAATGTATAATATTTTGATGAAAATATATATTTGAATCATGTAAACTATATCAAATTACTCCAATTCTACTAATTGTGTGTGTGTGGACTCATGTCCCTATGAAATTCCCCTACTAATATGCCTCGCTCTTGAGGTAAGGGGAAACAACGTGATTTTCACCTTATCTCAAAAAGATAAAATAACCATGTTATACCTCTACCATTTATATAGTAATGAAGAATATAGTGGTATCATGTCTACATAAATGTATCAATGAAGCTCATAGTAGCCAAATATAATAATCCCTAAAATGCATGATATGGATCATGGAAATTTTAAGAAGTGAAAAAGACAAGATCATTAAATAATTAATGAAACACACAATATTAGTTAATGTCACACAAAATGGGGTCCAATGAGTCTGAAAACAAGGGGCAAGTTAAAATGGCACACACTCAAGGAAGAGGACATGTTAATATATACACACACACCAAATAAATAACACCCATTGGTAGAGAGGATAACAAACAAGGAACATGTTCAAATGTCACATAGTCTAAAACATATATCAAATAATAATTACAATCATGTAATACATGTGATAATATGAAAAGGTGAAATATAAACACTAGCATAAACATATCATACTAGTTCCTGCATACATGTGTTAGAAAAGTGTCCTAAATCATAGCATATATGACACATAGTATAAGATGCAATCATGAGTATAAATATGTGTAAGATTTAGTATATAATCTCAACATTATAATGTAAAGTGAATATAAAACAATAAAACATATATCAATTGTGATCAAAAGAAGCAAAATTCCCCCAACTTAGTGTGTCATGAGAAGAGGAGAGGTCCAACATTTTCATAAGCATGTATCATGGATCTAGTTTATACTTGTATTAGACTCAAGTAATCATGGAACATATGTCTATAAATATGTGATATGATATCTAATAACATAATTTAAACAACATATGAAAAATATAGAAAATATGTAAAATGCTAAATATTTTTGTATTTTTTATTTATTTGAATGTTTTTGTATTTTATGTATTATTTTATTATTTTGAATTTTTTGAATATTTGAAATTTTAGGTGTGATGTAATGATCGAGGCTAATCAAAATCATCCTTATCATGATTTACACCTAGAGTGTCATATAGATGTATACCATGTTTTACTTCTTCATAAACTAGTGGATCTATTATTTCATGTAGGTAAGGATGCTTTTTACTTTCTATGGTTATGGGTAATAATTTTGGAAGTAATGTATGAGAAATAACTGGTTGATTTTTTAATATGTCGATTATGCCCTCATGCTTGTATGTTATAATTATTTCTCATAATGTAGTACAATATTATATATCATGTCATGCTATTTTATGACAATCACAAAATTATTTTCCTTCTTTTAGTAAAATGCGTATGTCAAACCAATGTTGTGTATTAGGTAGTGTGATGAGTTTATTTTCAAATAACATCAGAAAATATATTGTAGGTGTACCCTACTGATGTAAAATTTGAATTGATTATGTGATCTTTCTATTGGATATCTATATTATATTAACTTTGGAATTTAAAGGTATCATATTAAGATTTGGATTTTTCCTATTGATTACATGATCTTATTTTAACAATCAACCTTCATAGTGTGCATCTTACTCAAAACTTTTGCTTTGTAGAAAGGATTTTTTTAATTTTTAATTTTTTTTACTAGCTCATGTGCATGCTTATGCACATCTAGATACAAAATATCTAAGTTTCATAATGAAAATATAATGTTCTTATTTTAAGTGGAACAATAAGATAATAAATATGAATCATGATTCCAAATATGAGGGTTTATATGTTAAAGAGTCTAATGCAATTTTAAATCGTAAAACATAATCTTTAATAGAATTATCATGATATTTATTTAATCCTTATAAATGTTCCAATGTTAATTTAGGAACATAATTTTTATGAAAATAAAATAAGAATATATATTCTAACTTTATAAAAATAGGCAATGAACCATTCATAAAACTATAGAACCAATAACTAGCCCTGTGCATGATAATTTTATGAAATTGTTTTAACAAGTGTCCATGTTTAGCCAAATAACCAAAAGAATACACATATTTAATTGAATGTTTTTAAGGATCCGCATGACCATAAAATAAAGGTAACATATTAATAACAATTTCATGTGGATAAGGATTACTAAAAGACATCTCATGTGAGAGGCTTATTTGTTACGATATAATAAGACAAAAAAAAATCCATAAAATTGAAAAGAGGAAATATATGTAAAATGAAAAATAAACTTTTAAAAATCAAATAACAATAAATCATTCACAATAAATATAATATTGAGGTAATATGGTTCACCCAAAATTGGCTACATCCATGGAGAATTATGTTAGCTTTATAATGGTAGCAACACATAGAGAAGTAAAATCCTATGACAAGAACATATCACACACCTCTCCTATCTCTCACAACCTCCTTATTCCTTAAATACATTAAATATTATACAATCTAATACAATGGGAACAAATATTATAAACCTTTCATCTCTAAAAAATTCTAATATAATTCATTTTAATAATATGAAAAAATATTTCATTAAAATATATATAAAGATTCCATGACCAAGTATTCATAACATACTCAAAGTCAAATCACAAAGATAAGAAGAATAATGGAGAAAACATAAAGGATAAGAATATTGTGCCACACTCCATGTGGCATCACTATTAAGGAATAGTGGAAAGTGAAAATCATCATGCAAGGTTCACCATTCAAAGGGGAATCTCATGATGCATTTTTGACATCCTCCATGTACAAAATCTAGGGTCAAAAGATATCTCAATAAAAATTTTATTTCCAAAAAATAATCTCCACAAGAACATGCCTAAATAGAATGATTATATCCTATTTATTTTGTTTCCCACATTCATCCACACATCAAGGGTCAAGGATGGTGCCTCACATACTCCCCCCATAAAAAATAAAAAGGCAATCCATGTACCTAGTGGATAAATGCCTCCCATTTATCTCTCCTAAAATTTCAATAATGAAATATACCCTATGGGCCATGACACATCACCTAGAAGCCACCTCACCAACCCAATCACCATTGCCACCTCATTCATAACTCGTGACCCATGAATAATTACTCATGAATAGTGACTTTTGAATAGTTACTTCACACTTAAAAATTATCCCAATTCTCCCACTTGAATTTAATATTCACAAGTTCCCATTGTTGCGTCCAATGAATAAATTTCTCATCTTGATATTCTTCATCCATGAAGACAAATTAAAGTTGAACATAATTTCAAATTCACTCTTATGACTACCTTGGTCATCATGTCCATAGGGTTTTCATCCATATGTATCTTATCCAACTTTAGTTTCTCCTCCTCCAATACTTTCCTAATGAACTGACACCTCAACTAAATCTATTTAGTCCTAGAGTGAAATGTTGAGTTATTCACTAATTGAATGACAAATTGAATTCCAATAAAAATTATCCCTTTTCATTTTTGGTGTCCCATATCCTCCATCAATCTTTTTAGCCATGTCATCTCTTTCATTGATTTTATAAAACCAACATATTCAACCTCTGTAGTATAAATTTCCTCCACTTTCTGTAGACATTATATCCAATTCACCATTGTACCACCCAAATTAAACACATACTTGGTAATAATTTTCCTACCATCCAAATATCCTACCATGTAAAAATCAACATATCCTCATAATGTCACATATGATACATCATAATACAAAACTACCTCTACAATCCCTCTCAGGTAATGAAGAATCCACTTTACTTCTTGATATTATTCCTTTTCTAGATTGCTAATGAATCTACTCACCACTCCCACTACATGTGAAATGTTTGGCCTCATACACATAATTTCATACATAATACTACCAATTGATGATGAGTAAGGTTTCTTAGACATGTGAATCCTCTCTTATTCTATCTTGGGGCATGGCTACTTTGTTAACTTAAAGTGGATCACCAAAGGAGTCCCAACCGGTTTAACTTTCTTTATGTACTCTCCCTGTGATAGTGTTAACCTCCAATTATTTTTATCTCTAGATATTATTATCCCAAGGATATATTTAGTATTATCTATATCCTTCATAAAAAAATAATCTCTTAATTGTCTCTTGAGTATATTAATATCTTGCATGTTAGAACCTACCACCAACTTGTCATCCAAATACAAATGCAAGGTAATAAAAATGCCATTTCAAATTTCTTAAAATACAAATAATGGTAAGAATGAAATACAAAATATCCTTATGCCATCATAAAACTATAAAAATTAATATACCATTGCCTTGGAGCTTGCTTAAGGCATACAATCTCTTATTCAATTTGCACACAAACTTTTCCTTTCCCTTGACTTCAAAACATTGTGTTTGCTCCATGTATATCTCCTCCTCCAAATCCCCATGAAGGAAAAAAATATTTACATCCAGCTATTCTAAATTCAAGTCCTCCTATAATTTTAATCAAAACATTTTAGCTATACTTAAAACATTTCTAATATAAATCATTTTATTAATAAGAGAAAAAAATTCATCAAAATATATACTTTTCTTCTATGCAAATCCTTTTATCACCAATATAGCCTTCTATTTCTTTTTACCTCTGTAGAGAAATAAATTACTATAGATTTCATTCTAATTTTAAGTTGCATGCTATAAAATTTTGTTCCTACATACTTTGATCTGAGATGGCAAAGTTTTGAAATAGAGCGCAGGTGTTAATTTTCCTTTTGATTTATTTTTGTCTAACTATTGAAGTAAAGCAGAAGCTGACAAGTGTTATCGTTCAAGGCATCCTTTCTCAAGAAAAAATTTCCAAGTGTCATCATCTAAGGTACCTTTCATATTTTCTATAAGTTGGTCAGAACATGCCATGTATCTCATAGCGACTCAGTGGAACGCACCAAGTGTCAGCATCCATGGTTTCATATCAGCACCCACATTCATCTCTTTTCAATGAAAGGTTTTAACAAACCTAAGTATTAGAATCAAGTGGAAAGTGCCAAGTGGCAGTCATAGAAGGTCTCAATTTTGATTTTCTAAAAGTGACAGAAGATGCCATGTATCCAAATAGAAGAGAGCAGAAGCCACCACGTGTCAAGATCTGAATTATCTTCATTTTGCTTTACTGATATAACAAAGACTATGGTGGGTCCCACATTTTGTTTCTTAAGTAAGTGGAAGTTGTCAGATGTCACTATCCATGTAAATGTGAAATGAGACCCAATTGTTATATGGTATAAATAGAGTAATGTAGAGACTTCCACGTGTCATCTTCCATAGGTTTCTAAAAGGGTAGTTACAATTAATGGAGATCACAACGTAACCCCAGATAAGTGAAGCAGAGATTTTCATGTGTCCTTTAATGAAGTAGTGGAGATTAAAACCTATTCCTATGCCCCTTTTAAAGTTGTAATAAATGCTATGGGTCTTATATTCTTTTAAACTATTGAATTTTTAGAGGAAGCAGATAGTGATAAGTGTCAAAGGTGGAACACTCCTAAGCGAAGACACAAAAGAGTATAAGTTACATGAAAAGTGCTGCATGTCTTCAATAAGTACTATAAAACATGACAAGTGTCATCCTCTGGTGTTTCCTAAAGTAATAAGAAGAAATTAGCTAAGTGTTACCTAGTGTTTAAGAGAAGGGAGCATCCTACAATCTATTTCAGCCAATGAACTACCAGAAGATGAAGCGTACTGTCAGTTCAGTTAGATTTCATTTGGGCCGTTAGATTGGGAAAAAGAAGACAATCTAGAGTGAATCCATGGATATAAATAAGGGTGCAAATATTGCTAGGGAATCATCATTAATAATCATCCATTATTAGAGAGAATTTTTTAGAGAGAATTATTGTAACAAGTTTAGACTTTCTAGAGCTGTGGCTAAGTAATATCATTTGTTTTTGTCTCATTTTCTTGAGTTGAAAGGTTTATATAACCGTATGTGTTTCTACACCTTTTTTATGATTGGAAGATTTAAATAAGAAGATTTAACCCTATGCCTTTGTTGATATTATCTGTGTCATTTTCAAAAGTAGTCTAGACTGTAGATTTTCTAGAGTTGTGATTAGGAATGTCATTTGCTTTTGTCTCATTTTCTTAAGTTGGAAGGTTTACATAACTGTACGTGTTTTTGTACCTCTTATGTGATTGGAAAATTCAAATAAGAAGATTGAACCATATGCCTTTGTTGACATTTTCTATATCTCAGCAAAATAAGTCTATGTTGTGAGCCTATATTTCTATTGTTTCAATCTTTTACATTGATCATGCACTTGTTTTCTCTTAAATGTAAATGAATCCTACATATAGTCTCACTGTTCTTAGGATTAAGGTCAAATTACATTCAAGTGCATCACCATAGATTAGATTTTCTTCTACATTGTGTTTTTGATTTAAATTCCTATCCTTTTCCCCAGTATTTACTTGATTTAAATAAGAGCCAGCTTCTCTGAAATATGGAGGTTGTTTCAAGATGCAAGTCCCATATCTTGAAACTTCCCATTGTTGTTGGTTAGAATCAGGTGCAATTTTAAATCATCAATAGTTTTTGGCATGCCTAGCAGGATGAATCTTTCAAGGAGTTGAAGAATTTTTGGTGTGTTCTTTAGCCAACCAGCCTTTGGAGGCTTTCATTTTATCAACATGAATGGTGACTCTGAGTTGAATCAATTGGTTAAGCAGTCTTGGTATCATCAAGAAATCATTGTTTGGTATATATAATTTTGTTACTCAGAGCTATGGGTCTTATACCCCTTCATATATTTTTAATCAAGATCAGGTTTCTCATGGAATCACATTAAGCAACAAGGATGCATATGGTTATAAGTTTTGCCCTTCACAGGTCCGATACGACCAGCCTCAGCCTTGTCATAAGCCATATCAGTCTTATGCCCAATCTTCCCAGTATGTTACATCTCATACTCAACCTAATCTCATTTTCACCTTCAAAAAAGCATTACTGGGATATAAAAAAATGTATTAGAGTTTGACAAAAAAAGGGGAGGTGGCCAAGAAATTCCTAATCATGTCATCCATCAAGTAATAAATGTAATAGATCTGATTAAAAGTGAATGGGATCTCATTGAAAGAGCAAATCAGCAAAGGCTTACATATGATATGTTGGATGTGTGTGGCTTGATTGCATTTTTAGAAGAGAAGCTGAGCATTCATGAGAGACAGCCTTACCAAGTCTATCAACCTGTATATTCACTGCCACAATTTTCATATCAGATATATGCAACCCTTGCTTATGAGCCAAGTCAAACCTATTAAGATCATTTCCCCAATAATGTTGAGTCTATGTTGGTAGCAAGGGAAGTGGACTCTGAACCCTCACTTTCCCTTTAAGTCCCTTTCACCCTTCCTCAAGAAGCTTCTTGTTTTTCATCACAGCTGTTATGCACTCCCCACTTCTATGATGATTCCTATGAGCTCCAAGAAAGACTCTTTCAACAAAATCCAGCTAAGCAAGTTGAGGAATTAGAGGCAAAGATGAGATTGCTTAGAGAAAGAGAGATAGAGCTTTCAGACATTAGAGAAGAGCCTACACCAAAATAAAACCTCCTCTACCAATCCTCAGATCTCTCAAGATGATGTTCAAATTTTGAGTTGGAAGAGGGAAAATCATGAACCAGCTAGGGATCTTGAAGAAGATAAAATTGATACCTCTTTCCAAGGGAAAAGTTCTGGTCACAAGGTCATGAGTTGGAAATAAACAATGGAATCATAGAGCAGAAAGAAGGAGGAGAAAGGTTTTGCTCAAAGCCTTGAAGAGGTTGAGGCTGCTCTCACTCATGATGATGATCAAGTAGAAGATCTTACATTTGAACACACCCCATCTACATCCCTCCAAGAGAGTTATCAAGTTACATCTGATATAGATGAAGTGATGGACAAATGGAAAGAAGAGGATCATTCGATTCTAGTTGAAGAATTATCTCCTCTTTCGCATATGTATAACCATCAGTCTTCTTCTTTATCCATTTTTGAAGAGGAATATATTTTGGAGGAAGCAAATAAGTATGTAGAAGAGTATGCTCATTTCATGGCTAGTCCAGAAGATTTCATGAGTGCAGATGAAGAAGAAATCACTATAGGTTAGACTATTCTTTAAGAAGGTTGTGAGCTGGCTTCAGGTGGAAAAGATAGCATTGAGACTCAGATAAGTATGCAGAGGGGATGTAAGCTTTCAGACCTATCCTTTCAAGAGGTTGAAGTCATCAAGGAGGATGATCATGCAATGAAACCTGAGAATGAAACTGATCATGTTTTAAATGACTTGTTTGAAGTCATTGAGGTAGGTTACACTATTCTTCAAGAAGGTTGTGATCTAGATTCAGGTGGAAAAGACATCATTGAGACTCAGATAAGTATGCAAAGGGGATGCAAGATTTTAGACTTATCCTTTCAAGAGGTTGAAGTCTTCAAGGAGGATGATCATGCAATGAAACCCGAGAATGAGGCAGAAGGAGATAAGTCAATCAATAAGGTATATCCAAGGGCTTATGGTGATGAACCAATAGCTATCAATTTCTTGATGAGACACGATAGTATGAAGAACCAACATTTGAAAAGCTTTCAAGAATAAGAAGAGTATGCATATATTGGAAGCATGTTTGACTCTAATTCACTCAGATGCAGGCCAATCAAGGTGGTAAGCAAGAAGAGCAAGTCACCAGGGCTCCATCCCATTCAGCCATTTGTCTATAAATCTTCTCACCATGAAGGAAACTTCAAAAAATTTCCTTTTGATCTAGGAGGGAGGCAAATATACTTGATTAGCTATATATATTAGTTTGCTTTTAGTTTTATTGCTCTATTTTCTCATTTTTTTCTTTTCCACTCTCTCTTTTAAATAAGTGTTCTTTGAGCAGATGACCATGGATTAGAATCTTTTCAAATTTTTCAAAACTCTCAACACATTAAGTCTCTCTCAAATCTCCATAATTCCCCAGATGTGTCTGATTCGTCAGTGCCAGAAGTAAAAGCTATTTTGATCCGACTGGAATTCTAATTGAAGGTTGCAATTCATATTTTGTAGAGTTTTCACATAAGGACATCATTAACCTTGATTTAGCTTTCTAGGAGTTGAAAAATAAGTAGGGGATATTTGATGTTGAATGGTTTGTTTATCGGACGACCTTACTAAAGTTGTGATTGTTGCCACATTTTTATATGCAGGAAATTGTGGTTTCTTTTTTAGCAGGCTCAAAAGTCCTTGGGGTCACCAATAACTGTAGAGTAATAAATTACTCTATGTTTCATTCTAATTTTTAGTTGCACACTGCAAAAAAAATTTCTCGCATACTTTGATCTGAGATGGTGATGCTTTGAAATAGAGCACAGGTGTTAATTTTCCTTTTGATTCATTTTTGTTTAATTGTTGAAGTAAAGTGGAAGTTGACAAGTCTCATCATCTGAGGCATCCTTTCTCAAGTAGAAACTACCAAGTGTCATCATCTGAGGTACCTTTCATAATTTCTATAGGTTGGTCAAAACATCCCATTTATCTCATAGGGACTCAGCAGAACACACCAAGTGTCAGCGTCTATAGTTTCATATCAGCACCCGTGTTCATCTCTTTTCAGCGAAAGGTTTTAACAAATCTAAGTATCAGAATCAAGCAAAATGCACCAAGTGGTAGTCATAGAAGGTCTCAATTTTGCTTTTCTAAAAGTGACATAAGATGCCATGTATCCCAATAGAAGAGAATAGAAGCCACCACATGTCAAGATCGAAATTATCTTCATTTTGTTTCACTAATATAGCAAAGACTATGGTGGGTCCCAAGTTTTGTTTCTTAAGTAAGCGAAAGCCACCAGGTGTCACTATCCATGTAAATGTGAAATGAGACCCAATTGTTCTATTATACAAATATATTAATGTGGAGATCGCCATGTGTCATCTTTTATAGGTTTCTAAAAGGGTATCTACAATCAGTGGAGATCACCACGTAACCCCAAATAAGTAAAGCAGAGATTGCCATGTGTCCTTTAATGAAGCAGTAGAGATTAACACCTATTCTTGTGCCCCTTTTAAAGTTGTAAGAAATGTTGTGGGTTTTATTTTATTTTAAACTATTGAAGTTTCAGAGGAAGCGGATAGCGACAAGTGTCAAAGGCAGAACACTCCTGAGCGAAGACAAAAAGGAGTATAAGTTACATGAAAAGTGTCACGTGTCTTTAATAAGTACTATGGAACATGAAAAGTGGCATACATCGATGTTTCCTAAAGTAATAAGAAGAAATTGGCTATGTGTTACCTATGCTTAAGAGAAGGGAGTGTCCTACAATCTATTTTAGCCAATGAACTGCTAGAAGACAAAGCGTATTGCTAGTTCAGTTAGATTTTAGTTGGGCCATGAGATTGGGAACAAGTAGACAATCTAGAGTGAATCTAAGGATATAAATAAGGGTACAGAGATCACCAGGTAATCATCATCAATAATCATCCATTATCAGAGTGAATTTTTGAGAGAGAATTATTGTAACAAGGTTAGACTTTCTAGAGCTGTGGCTAAGTAATATCATTTGCTTTTGTCTGGTTTTCTTGAGTTGAAAGGTTTATATAGCTATACATGTTTCTATGCATTTTTTATGACTAGAAGATTCAAATAATAAGATTTAACCCTATGCCTTTGTTGATATTATCTGTGTCATTTGCAAAATTAGTCTAGACTGTAGATTTTCTAGAGTTGTGATTAGGAATCTCATTTGCTTTTGTCTCATTTTCTTGAGTTGGAAGGTTTACATAACTGTACATGTTTCTATGCCTCTTATGTGATTGAGAAATTCAAATAATAAGATTGAACCCTATGCCTTTGTTGACATTTTCTGTATCTCAGCAAAAGAAGTCTATGTTGTGAGCCTCTATTTCTATTGTTTCAATCTTTTACATTAATCATGCACTTGTTTGCTCTTAAATGTAAATGAATCTTACATATAGTCTCACTATGCTCAAGATTAAGGTCTAATTACATTTAGGTGCATCTCCATAGATTAGATTTTCTTCTGCATTCTATTTTTGATTTAAATTCCTATCCCTTTTCCTAGTATTTACTTGATTTAAAGAAGATCCAACTTCTCTAAAATCTGGAGGTTGTTTCAAGATGCAATTCTCATATCTTGAAACTTCCCATTGTTACTGGTTAGAATCAAGCACAATTTTAAATCATCAACAACCTCCATATTCCTCTTTCATATTGTATACCCACTTATTCTATAATGCCTTCTTACCTTTTGTAATATTCAATAAATGCCATGTTTGGTTTGTCATAAGAGTGTCATATTATTCATTCATAACCATCTCCCACTCATCCTTTTCATCAACTTGTACTACTTTTTCAATGTTCTCTGGCTCACCACCATCATTTAGTAAAAAATAATTAAAATAAGGAGTAAAGCTTTTAGGTGGTCTACTTTCTCTAGTAGATCTTCTCATAATAGGAGTTTAGTGTTCCATATTTCCAATTGAAACATTTTGTACATTTTCATTTATGATGTCCCCCAACACTACATACTTCTTTTTGGCTTCTTCTTGTTTACGCTCCTACAACTTATCCTTGTATATGAATTTATCATTAAAGATAACATTTCTACTCCTGATTATTATTTTATCTTCTAAATCCCACAACTAGAATCCAAATTCATTAGTACCATATGTAATGAAATTATATTTCTAAGATTTAGCCTCTAATTTGGACCTATTCTTTTTGTCAATATGATCAAAAGATTCAAAACCAAAAACTTTAAAAAAAGAATAGTCAACCGTCTTACCACTCCATGCCTCCTTTAGTAAGCCACCATCCAATGCAGTTGAAGATCCTCTACTTACCATGTGCATGAATGTATCAATAACACCTACCAAAAATTATAATGTCAACCCTACATATAACCTCATACTCCTAACATGTTTCATGATGGTTTTTTTCATTCTCTCTGACACATCATTCTATTGTAGTGTTCTTAGAACCATATTTTGCCTATAGATTCTATTAAGAAAATAGTAATTATCAAATTCCTTCTTGTGGTATTCTCCACCATTATCTAACCTAAGGCACTTGAGATTTAAACTTTTTTCATTTTCAACTAAATATCTCCATTTATTAAATGTTTTAAATACATTAGATTTATATTTAATGTAATAAACTAAAACTTTTCTAGTTGCATCATCAATAAATGTAAAAGAATATCATGAACTACAAAGTGAAGGTACCTAAGTGGGTACCCATACATCCATATGAAAAAGATCTAACTTACTCATCTTCTTGGATGGTCTAACTTTAAGAAACAACACATTTTTCTATTTTCCATAAAAATAGTGTTCACAAAATTTCAAATCTATTTCCTTTGGACTTGGTAAATTTACCTTTGAGTGAAGAATATACATTCCCTTTTCACTCATGTGGCCAAGTCTGTAATGCCATAAAACTACATCTTCGCCTAAATTAACTATATCACAACATGAATTATTACTAATAGTGTATAAATATAAAGTACCCACCTTCTCACCTCTTGAGATGATCCTTGGTAACCTTCCATGAGTCACCAGGGAAAGTGATCACACAACCATCACTTCCCAACTATCTTATATAAATTAGATTCCTCTTCAAACTTGGAACATGCATAACATCATTAAGCACCAAAGTGTTCCCATTATGAAATTTGACATTCACACTACCTTTTCCAACAATATTTCAAGGCTCATCATCACCAAGATAAATGTTTCCAAAATCATCTTGAACATAATATCTAAAATAATGTTTGTTAGGGGTGACATGAAATGAGGCTCCTAAATCTAAAACCCAATATTAATTAATATTATCTAAAGAAATAATTAAGGAATCTTGAAACACATAACCTACTACATTTACATCCTTGTTACTTTTGTGTTTGTCCTTTCCTTATTTTATACAAAGATCCCAACATAGTTTCTTTATGTGACTCAACTTCCCACAATGCCAGCACTCCATGTTTCCTCTTGATTTTGATCTAGAACCTTTTCTTGATTTCCCATAGTTTCCTCTTCCTATATTATTTTATCTTCCTCTACTTTCCATAGATAACACATTTCCTAATGTGCATGTCTCACCCATGCTTCTCTTTCACATTTCCTCACTTAGGATCACACCCACCACATCCTCAAACTTGAGTTTAGAATTATTGGAGACTGAGTTTCTAACCACCATGGCCAAGTTATTCCATCTCTCAAGAAAATAAGAAAAAATAAGATCCCTGACTTCATCATCAAAGTCAATATTAACATAATTTAGTTGACTAGTAAATGTATTAAAATCATTTAAATGATCCACCACTGAACCATTTTTAGACATTTTCATATTGAAAAATTTCTTCATCAAAAATATTTTGTTAAAGATAGAAGGTTTTCCATACAAAACAAAACATAAATATCCCAAGAGAAGACTATATAATAAGACAAAACATAAATATCCACAAAATTACAAAGAGGGAAGCTATGAAGAAGAGAAAATAATCTAGCATAAATTAGAGAATAATAAATCATGCACAAGAAAGATAACACTGAGGAACATGTTTCACCCATAATTGGCTATGTCCATGGAGAAGTTTTTCAGCTTTATAATGGAAGCCACTCTTGGATAATTATAATCCTATGATAATAACTTGTCATAAATAACTCATCTATATCTTCCAACATCCTTCTTATTTCATTGCATTCAATCATATACAAGCTAATATAATTCTAACTAAGCTTATAAGATTTTTCAGAAGCATCAACCAAAGCATACCCAGTTGCTTAACCAAGTTTCCATGACCAAGTATTAATCTCATACTTAAATCCAAATTACAAAGAGAAGAATAATAATAGAGAAAAAATGAGGGAGAATAACATTATGCCACAATCTCATACTTAAATCCAAATTACAAAGAGAAAAATAATAATAGAGAAAACATGAGGGAGAATAAAATTGTGCCAGACTCCATATGGCATCACTATTGAGGAATAGTGGAAAGTGAAAATAATCATGCAAGGTTCACCATTCAAAGGGGATTATCATGATGAATTTGTGATCTTTTATATGTGTATTCAAAATGGCATGCCCCACTTTACCATGTGAAAAATCTAGGGTAAAAAGATACCTTAATAAATTTTGACTTCCAAAAAGTAATCCCCACAAGCACATGCATAAACAGAATGATTATATCCTCTTTATTTCGTATCCCACATACATCTACAAGTCAAGAGTCAAGGATGACACTCCAAATTCTTCCCACATGAAAACTCAAAAGGCAACCCATTTTCCTAGTGCAAAAATATACCCCATTTATCTCTCCTACATTTCCAAAAATTAAAGTTACCATATGGTCCATGCCACATCACCTAAGAGCCACCTCACCTACCCAGTCACCATTATTACCTCATCTATGAATAGTGACCCATGAATAGTGAGTTTTGAATAGTGTTCTTGAATAGTGAATTCACACTTACCATTATTCTTGACAATGATTTTTTAATATCAATATTTCATGAGAACTTGAAATTTGATAATTGAAACTTGCCTTTATTGTTCTCCTATAGCTTTCACCATAAATATAAAATGACTAGTAAAAATTTTCTTAGTTTCGAAATATATACTCATCAATTTTAGTTTACCATATTTTTGAAACATAGGAATAATGTATTGACTATCCTTATTTATGAGTTCTATATTCACATCATTTTAAAATTTAGGAACCTTGGGAAATGTTAGGTCTTTGTATGAAAAAATATTCACATCATTTGAATTTTTTAAGGAAGCCATGATATCTTTGTGAATATTAAGTAAAATTAATTTATTAAATAAAGGAATATCTGGTACAACTATATCTAAATGTGTTATGGGAGATGGAAAATCATGTTTACCATCTATATGATGTGAGAACTACGTTTTTGGTTACTATTATCTTGGATGTCAATATTTGATATAGGTCATGGGTGAATAGTCTAAGAAGGATGGTGACTATCAGAACCTTGAAGTGGAGGTGGAGTAATGGAAGGTATCCTAATTTCCTTTTATTTTTTACTTTTTATTATATATTACAACAATGATAATTTTTGAATCTTGGGATTTTTTTTCTCATTGTCTATAAGTTTGTAATTTTATAACTCTTCCTCTTCTTGTTTATAGGTTATGATTGATTTGAAAAAAATCCATGGAAGAAGTTTACATTTAATCTTTAGTATCCATATAACTTTGAGAAAGATTATACAAAATGGAATAGACTAAATATAAAATATGTAACCCTATAATTTTAAAAACCCTGGAGGAATATATGGTTGTGCAATAAGAATCAAAGGTTAGGTTCACCAAATATTTAAACATTTTTGGAAAGAGTTAAAAGGATCATAACCTAATCAACTAAGGAATAAATTATTATAAAATTATTACAATACTAGATATTAATTTGATTAGTTAAACATGAATAAGGAATAATAATTATCTTATTGAATGATGTGAAATAATATATGAGAAGTGCAAGAGTAGAAATAGTAATTATGATGCTCAGTGGTGATTCATAAGATTTTATAAATCAAATCTCAATCACCTTAGACACTAACATTGAAATAGGGACACTAGCATTGGCACTTCTATCCAAAAGTGCCACTTATATCTTTTATAAAATATAGGTCCTTTTCTATAAATTCCACTTGTCTATTAGTGTTGATTTTCATCTTACAAATTATTTATTTAGATCATGCACACATGTGATATATATCATTATGTAGATTAAAATCTTAGGTCCTCCAATTAGGGCATGACACATTGAAAAATAGGGGTTATTGGGTTCCAGTGAATTTAATTTGACCTTAAATATCCATTTTTAAGTTATCACTACCTACATATACAATACTTTGAAGAAGGCCTAAGGCTGATGTAGTTATCCCCCTTATGTAGGCTTGTGTGTGCAAAATTATGAATTATGCTATATGAAAGTGAATGTAATGATCTAAATTTTAATTTTAAAAATAATCCTCATTGGATGATCTTTCATTGATTCATACCTGTAATAATACTTTTCCTATGACTATTTTGGAAATAGATAAGAATAAGGAAATTTTGCAAGCTTGAGAGGTGATTTGGTTTAGTATAATATATATGTGTGTTTATTTGTACTTAAGGATAATTAATGGTATTTCACATGTATTTATACCACATATTTTGAAATTATATCATAGGAGGGTTAAAATAATATTATATTTATACCCATACATATTAATGTTTTTGAAAATCTGACCGTTTGTAAGGTTTGGACACTAGCATAAGACCTGGGACACTAGAATCAATGCTTGTGTCATAATATATATGGTAATGTCTAAGATAATATGGAGTTAATAAATAAATATAAATACCAAAGTATAATATTAATCATGTTTTAAGAAGACTGTTATCTACAGGTGATCTAGGTAATCAAAGTATTAGGGTCCAACTCTAGGATAAGCATTTAGGCATAATGATATGATAAACATGAGCCTTTAGATAGTGATAAGGTCATGTAATTAATGGTTTATCCATGAGTTATACCTTTCAAGTGTACAAGACTAATTTATCATGTAAAATTCAAATTTAGAATCTACATATATAGATAGTTATTTGGATTTGAATAATAAAATATAAAGTATTCTTGATAGTTGTGTTCCTATAGAAAATACATCAATCTAACAACCCACATTAGAATAAGTGAAATTATAAAAAGTGTAAAATCATAGTTAAGACAAAAATAACAAATATAACAAGTATGGATAGTAAATGAAAATTAAGAGTAAGAAAAGTTTCAAAAGGAAAAATTGGAGAAAACTTAATTACAAAAGGCATAAACTAAAAAAATAACAATTAATATAAGATAATTTGAAAAATAATATTCAAGATAAGAAAACAAAAATATTTAAAAAGACGGTTTATAAATAAAGAGTTTCCAAATCAAGAAATGCCTACAAAAGATAATGTTTCAAATGTGGTTACAAATGGGGAAGTTACATGTCTCTCCTCATATCAAGAGCCTTTCACTATCACTTCTCATATATATGGAAAGAATTTTAAATATGTAAATATTATGATCTATCAAGAAATAAATTTTAATTTTATATCATTTCTTATATCTATTAGAAATAATCTTTAACACTTGGATCAAACTAGTGAATCTACAACATGTATGTGATGAATCAAGTTAAGAGTTTTGTTTTCTTCGAAAGAGTGTTATCTTAATTTTTATGTTATTTCAAATCAAATTTCATAAAATTTTGTGTTTTTAGGAGTATGGTTACAATTCTTATGAGTGATGATTGATTAAAAAAAAAATTCATATCATTTTACCATGAAGGAAAGGTCACATCCTTTTCCAAACAATATCTAGAGAAAAATAAAAAAAATTGAAATAATATCTTTAGCTAGCATACACACAAATAAAATTAATGTAATATCATTAAAGTCAAATGATACAATACATATTACAACAGATAAACTAACAAAGTCAATACCATAATATAGGGAAATTGGTTTTACATATCTAGATACAAAATAAGTAAGATTGGCATTCCATAATAGATAAAAAAACAATATAATATTATCATTCCAAAAATTCAAAATCAAGATGATGATGATTATAATACTACATATTGGTATTTATATTGATGACACTAATTATACAAAATATGAATATGTAAATGATAAAAATCCTACTTAGTGGCATGATGCTTTTCATTTATAATAGATCACTATTTATTTGTTTGATAACAGATCTATTGATGGTAAGGATATTAATGGATTCATTTAATAGTATCTTTATTTCTCCTTCTTAGTTTATATATGCAAAAGTTTTTAAAAAATAGATATTTTAGAAAAATTTAAAATTAGGACCTATGCATGCTTATGTCCAATTCACTTACATTAGTTAATTTGTGTATAGTTATTTAGTACTTGTTTATATCCAATTTTATATCATATATGCTTCAAAAAGTTTACATGAGTGAGTGAATAACATATAGGTTTCTATTCCAATCTCAGTTGCATCTTATCTCATTATCTCAAACTTATAAATAACATTCAGACAATAGTTCCCTAATCAAGAAATAAAGCACCCCATTTTTTACCATTTTACCCTACTATTATCCCAAAGAGAATATGATATCATTACCTACTTTTAAACCACACATGATCATTATAAAACTTGTATATACATCAACAAACTCACTAGAGGCATATTTTTTACACATATTTTATCCTTATTTGGTTATCCCTTATATTCATAGCTTAATTATTTACATGGCATTACATTTACTAATATTTATCACTTACTAACACATTTATATCTTATTGGTTAAATAATTTACTAAATATAAAACAGTTAAAAATTGATTATGTTTATCAACTACATGTATTACATCATGTTTTTCATGTTTGATTTCCTACTTCATGTCTTATGCATATTCTCTGATTGGCTTGTGGTGAACATGTCCTTATGTATGGATATAAGCATTAATGATATGTTTCTATGAATGTGAGTGACATTTTAACATGTCCTTTTTATGTGGCTCCTTAGCCTTTTATTTCATGTTCTATGTGATTTGCATGTACTCTTTGTTTGTGTGTATCATGGTCATGACACTTGTTTATCAAATATTCTTAGTTTTTGATTCCATCATGGACATCATGTATATTCCCAACCTTTCAAGTCCATGATGATTTTCATTCATGACTCCCAAGTTTCTCTTTCTCATCTTTACATATTTATTTTAGATTACTTATCTGCATTATTCATTACTAGCATCTATCTTGACAATGTCACTTATTGTTTTTTACATGCATCTCACTTTATTGTTTAGCTCAACTTATCCTTATGATGATTCCATGATCCTTCATGTTATTAGTATCACTCAAATTTAAATATTTTACATAAAATATATCACAACTTTTAATTTTGAGTTATGTTATTGTGTGGGCTCAAGAACTCACTTCAAAAGAGGGGTATACACAATGACTTCTCTTAGAGACTAGGCCCCTAAATTGCATTACACAAATAGAATTTTAAAAACATCATATAGTGAAACAAATAACATACCTAGATATTAATTTTAGATAATAAATCCCTATTTAGATAATATCACACCTTGTTTTTGTCATATTCCCTTGTTATTGTCCTAGTAGCTATAAAATTATCAATCTCAAAAGTTCTTAAAAGTTTAGGAAATATAGAGTAGTATGCAACATGTACATAGTTTTAGTTTACAAACAATTCTCATGTTTTATCTAAGATTTGTTCAGTTTGGTTGCATAATGTGTGGTATGTATTATAGGGTATCATGTGTGTTTTTATGTATAATTTTAGTTTTTATTACTTAGTATCATAATCTATATACATCAAATATCAGATTAGGGGCATGTGTGTGATATATGATTTCCTCACTCATATTTTCTATAGTTTTATAGATGGAATGGTGATTAATGTCATTATCCACATTATATACACTAATTTTTTCACCATTTTTTTCCATTTTTACATTAAAAAAAATTCTTATTATGATTGCAGTGGTTGGTTCACCATTTACACAATTTTTGCACCAAAACAAAAATATTAAAATTCATAAAAAGATTCCAAACCACTTTAGTACTTTGGGTATGCAATTATGGATCCAAACAGACCTTGAATTATTAAGTACATTCTCATATAAATGAGTATTTGGGCATGCCTAGTCCAATAATGTAAATTAAATATTCAAATGTCCTACCCTCTTCCGTCACCACTTTTTTCCCTAGGAAAACATCATGGTTCATGTACCCAATCAAGTGTAATTTTTACTTGTTATTATATTTATAATTTTATTATATTTTAATTCTTGATATTCATCTTAAGTAAGGACTAATTTACACATGTTGGATTGTAGGTTCACATGAAGCACAACTCAACATTATGGCCTACATTCATGACTACAATTTATATGTAGTTTTGGTATGCACTTTTTCTTTTACTATATTAATTTATATTTGTTACATTACTATAAATAAAGGGGTAAAATTTAGATACATAAATTAACATTTAAGCTAAAACAATGCACTTATGACCATCATTTTTACACACTTAGGTCATGACCTATTCTAGGCACTTTTGACTACTTTATTTCTCTTCCTAAATGGATTACATATTATTATAAGTAAACCAATGACCCTAAAATGCCCATATAAAAAAATCCTAAGAATCTTAAGATGAATTTCAAATTAACCCACACTTTTAGTTTAGTAATTATTTTTCTTAAGATAATAACACCCTATTTGGATAGTAACATTCTGCATTATTATCTAGCTCTACCAGTAAGTGTCCTCCCACCAATTAATGGCTAATTTATACAATTCAAACTCATGAAAGGGTTAGTTTGTAAGTTTAATAATACCAATATAAAGGAATATCAATAATATCACTATAAAGCCACAATTTAAAGCATTTTTCACATGAGGCTTACACATTTAAAAGCACTAGAATTTTAATTACACATTGAGAATAAATTCCCTATTTATCCTATTTTTGATTACATGCAACCATATGTACCTTGAGATAAAGTTAAATATACCTCCTAAGTCATAAGTCATGGTTGAAGTAATTGATCACACCAAGATTATACTATCATATAGTATTTTTCACCAACATTCACACACACTACCATAGCATAATATAACTACAAGAAGTTTGATTCCTCTTCATATTATTGGTATGTAAGAAATGCTCAACATACAGGGTGTTGAGGTCAATAAAAAATTAAACTATTAACCCCTTTTATTTTTTTATTGGATTCATATTTATATATCATTGAGATAGGGTTTAAATCAAATAAAGAGTTACATAGTGGTCTTTGATTCATATCATAAGATATCTCACACAATATATAGAACATAGGTGAAGGAGAACTTAACCTAGAAGTTTTAGATCTATGTTATCTATTAGATAATGAAACCCTATTTATACAATATTTCCCTCCATTATTGTCTAATTCCATTTATATTTTATAGGATTACTACCAACTTCTATTCTAGATCCACCCTCAACTAACATATCCATCAGGGTAGTCTAAGATCTAGAAGCAATCTACATTTCAGTTTTTCACCTATGTTTATATTTTATTTTGTACTTTATATATTTAGTATATTTACAAATTTAGTAATTTATAATTTAGTTTGTGTCCTTTATGCATATTTTTAGCATTATAATTTTACATAATAGTTTTTCTAATTAGTGTCTAGTTTTCTCCTAGTTCACTATATTTGATAAAATACTTTCACATCCCCACTAAATAAAGATAAAAAAAATTGAATGGGATGATAGCTACCAATATAATTTTGATGAAATACAATAATATCTACTTGATACACCTATTTTCATGCCTCTAATATTATACAAATCTCTATTTTTTATACATCTGAGCTACAAATCACGCCTTGGAAGATTTACTCACAGAATATGATGACAATCATAAAGAGTGTGACATATACTAAATCATCCATACATTGGTATATTATGAAAATAAATAAAATTCAATGGAAAAATTATGTTTAGCTATTGTATTTGTATCAAAATAATTATGTCATTATATACCTAATAAGAAGACAAAATTTATCAAAAATTTAGAAGCACTTAAGTTTATCCTGTCCAAGTCACATTTTTTAGTATGTATTTCCAAATGGGTAATGTTACTCATCAAATTCAACTTAAAATTTGTATCTCAAAATCTATATAATGGAAAATTATTTTAAATTGTTTAGTCATCACATCATTATTGGATACATCATTATTTACACTAGAACTAATTATGAATTAAAATTAACTCTAATTAGAAATTTCAACTATTGAAATCTGATCTAAAAAGTTAAATAATATAGAATATAATAAAATATAGAGATATATAGATTTTACAAAAGTTGTGAATAATAAAAATAGAAACTAGGGTTAGGGTTAGAGAATGATCCTTGTAAATAGACTAACTTAGACTGTAACATCTTTCTATGAGATATGAATTATTTAAATAACCTAAAAAAATAAATGATTCATAAAATAGTGAATTATTGTTTACTAAAATAAGGTTGCAAAAGGATGACAATGGCATAGTCTATTTTTATCTACTACTAATTTTTTATATCGGTAGATTATACACTAGATTTATAAATTTGGGATTGTTTGCCTCTATTTTTGGGTGACATGTTTATAATTAGAGATTGATTTGACATGTATAATACCTATAAAATAAATTCACTAAAATTTTATAAGCACACAAAAGATATCAAAAATGGGGGATGTATGAATGTTCAAGTTATCTTTAGAAAACCCTTTATTAACTGAGTCTTGCATACATAATTTGAAGGCCACAATTTGATATCATTATCCTTTTAAGGAAGATCATATGAATTTAACTAGAATTTTTTTGATTAGAATTATTGGTAAATTATTCCATAAAACTACAATAAAACAACATTTGACTAAGCTAAATACTATGGTATTATAATAGAAATGCAATAATATCCCTTACTCATAAGATATATGCTTTTGAAATCATAATTTTTTTTTTTGAGTGAGATATAAGTGGGTTCAATTGTGACCCTTGATATCATTTTATATGAGAATATTTAAAATATTTACGATAACCAACCTATTAGTTTACACAAGAAATTCATTATGAAGTGTGTCATTTTGAAAAGATGACTGGTAGAGCACTGTGGACAAAGCTTCACTAATATAAAAGGCCATAATAAACCCTTATCTTCCTAGTTCACTTTAGTCCAAAAAAACATAAGCTTATAAAACCAAAGTTACATTAAATTATATGTTGAATAGGTATGACTATAGATAAAATAAGGAAGTATAGGAGATATTCACAATAATTGTGATACTTTTAAAGCATTCTTAGATATTATGCATTAATTGGAATAGAAAATTGACCAAACAAGGTAAAGATGCCAATAAAAAGCATTTTCAAGAATTTATTGATTAAATTTTAATGTCTAAAACCCCCAATTTGTTTTAGTGATTCAAAAAATTACTAGATTAAATAAAATGTGATAATTTAGTGTGTATACACACTTTGTCTTTGTCATGAAGATGTGCATGCCCCTTATTGAGGCATGTGTATAAGTATTTAACCTATGGTTAATTTAGAGTGATCAATTATCTATTTAAAGAACCATTACTAATATTTGAGTTGGAAATATTATATGTTCCAACCCACATAGAGTAATCTATAATTATTTGAAGAGGTGTGAACTAATAAAGTGGTACACTAAAGTGCAACCAAGATGTGGAGTGGCACTAAGATCAAATGTGGTCCACTTGATGAATTGAAAATAAAATGTGGGAAATTGTAGACACTGAAATAGTGTCTACTCCCTTGGTCATCCTCTCCCCATTCTCTCCCCCTTGGTCCCCTTCATCCACTTTGACACACCTAACCAATGTCTTATTAATTTAAAATAATCACTTATTTTACATTAATAATTCTTCTCTCTCTCACCCTATGACCCATTTATGACCCCCATTTTATTCTCCCATGCCTATTTATCCCCTCTCGACCATTTTCCCATGAACCTTGACCCTGGCAGCATGTAAGAATGGGTAGAAGGCTAAAATTAGCCTCTATCCCCATTCTGCAGCCATCGATGTCGGTCACTATTTGGCCGATGTTGATGATTCTATCGACATCAGTTACCCTTAAAACTGTGTTCTCAACCTAAATTCAGGATCCATTATCCATTTTCCCAATCTGTTATGCATTATCCATTTCCCAATCAGTTTTCAAATCCGTTATCCGACCTTCTTTCAAGATGTTCTCGGATCTACCTTTTGACTTTGAACAATCAGCCAATCTTCACTCAGTCAATCCACTAAAAAAATCTCTCTCTTTCTCTCTTGGGCACAGGTACTCTGCTTCAGTCACCTTGTTGGAAGTCTTCTACATCAAACATCTGCAACCATTTTGCAACACACCATCAACAATCAATCTGTAACCAAGTCTCCTACTATCTCTTCAGCAGGCAACAGGTAAGCATTTCTTCTGTGCTTTCATTTGTTTTCTAGTTATTACTTTTAAGTGATATCACCACTCAGATTTAGACTATCAGACCATAGACCAGACTTGACTTCCTCCTAAAAAGGCTGAAAGGCCTTCCCATATCCGAACATATAGTCTGTCCATTGTCCCTGCAACTCTGCCTAGACCCCTGCACAGACCATTAAATAGACCTAGAATCTTTTAGACCATTTTGCAGCCCTGAAACCTATCTAGACCCAACTAGAGCTCATCCAAAGACCACATAACTGACTAGACCTCATCCAAAGACTACTACCCTGACTGATGTCGGTCATTTCCCCTACTGACATCGGCATCATAACTGACATCGATGATATTTCTTTATCGACGCTGGCAGAACCACCAATGATGGCAACTGTGTAAAGCAGATTGCTGCATATCAGGTATGCATTTGCTTTTTATTTCATTCATTTAGTCTTTTATCATCTCTATTTCTATCAATATTCTATTTTTAATAGTGGAATCTCATCCTCTGAGAAGTCTTTTGCACTTCTAGGACCAAGATTTTGCTTGGCAGTCCACTTTCTTGTCATCTAACATTTTTCATGTTTTAGTCTTTTTCTCTTTCAGGTGTCATCCTCCACAACCAAAGAGTTCTTGTTATCATCTAAATCTGGTGCACAAGTCCATAATTTGGGTACGTACAAACCCTCGTCTATTCTTTTTAGTTTCTCATTTTCCTTTCTTGAATGTGAAAAGAAAAATCATATAGAAACATTCTGGCACGCCTGGTGGGACCCTAGGGTCTTCCTTGGGTTCTTTTCTTTCTATTCATATAGGGTGCATTAGGTTTCTCCTTTTCACCTCTTTCTTCTATATCTCTTCCAAAAGACATCATAAATTGGATTAAAAAGAACTCTTCTTTCTTTTCTTGCATCATAGACTAGTCAAAAGTCATACTCTTCAACCCTTTCTCCATTTGTCTTCATACGAACTAACATTTCAACTTGGGCTTAAAACACACTGCATTTCATTTCTTCGTGATTGCATACTTAGTCGACACCTAGTAATTAATAATTGCATCATGAATTAATCATAGTCCACTTTATGTTACACAACCAAATCACTTGGACAAATCAAACATCAGAACTTACATGAGACAAGGCCCGACTGGGATTTCATCACCCAACAGATACCTTACTCATCCCAACAATCCTACTTGGATTTCATCACCAAGGGGAAAGCCCACTCTATTCTCTGGTAGAGGATAATCTCTATGGGAAGTATATACTGGCTAAGCGGGCCTAGCTCATCACTAGGTTCGTGAAGTGAGGGGAGCGTGCTCCTTAGCACTAGGCCAAGTATGGAGCCTAACATAGACTTTTGATCACCGAAACAAACCCAAAACCATCCATAGACTACTTCTTATAGGACCCATCTCAAAATCCAATCTTTCTACACACATTCTAAGGCATAAGCCACCACGATCCTAATAATTTATTCCTAGGGATTTAATGTTTAGGGTCTGCTTATGTTCTTCATCTTTTCTATTCTTATCTGCTTGTTTGAGCTTGTGAGGATGTTCATTCTTGCCTTGAATGGTTCTAACTCACAGTCAAACCAAGGCTCTTGTCGACCATGTGAGACATCAACCGCTTCCATCTTCCCTATCCATAACCATTCCCATAATGGAGTTCCACTCAGAGACTGAAAGAACTCCTACTCGACTGACCCCGACCCAGACTCCCATCATCTCTAAAGGGGACCAAGATTTTGAAAGATTCTTGGACCTCAATGTCAAAGCCTTGCAGCATTATCTCATGTGAAGCCGAACATGAGACTCCTTGGGCAACCCAATTTATGGGATGCCGACCTCTTTAGTCGAGACTGCGGCCGTATCGACAGCGTCCATAGTTTAACATATAGACACCCAGGCTATCACCTCAACCAATGACCAGCCCTTGACCAACCTTCTAAGTGTGGCCTCTCCCTCCATCTCTGGGCCCACTTCCACCAGGGTTTCAACCCCCTATCAACCGTAGCCTATTCAACCAATCTCTACCCCTTTCCAGAATTTGGTTGTCTCTATTTCACCTACCCTCACCCCTATCAACACCAGGGTGGCTACCTCTCCATTGGCCTATGTTACCACTATCCAACCTCCCGTGGCAACATCAAACCTAGCCATGCCTTCTACCCGACCACCATTAGCCTCCACTTCCATCCCAACAACTAGTTATCAGTACGTTGCACCCTTATAAGCAAAACTGACTATGTCATATGCCTCCTCTAGCCTCTTTCAAGCACCCTACAACCTAGGGGGTGCTCCACCCACCAATCCATCAGCAGACATCATCAAAATGCTAATGGACAAGATGTCCAGCCTAGAGACCTCTATTTTTGGTTCACACAATGCCCTCTCATATGAGCAAATTTGCAACGAACCCATTCATCCCTCGGTCTCAATCAGGCCGTATCCCATTTAGTGGGAAATTCCTAAATTCTCTTGTTTCTAGAGCAAGGAAGACCTATAACAACACCTACAGGCATTCAGACATGCCAATTCTCTCATTGCACACGATGATGCGTTACTTTTATGCATGTTTCCTATGTCACTTTTTGGTGCTACTCTTGACTGGTAAAACTCCATTGCTAGCCATTCTCTCTTCACATTCACCTAGCTGGCACAACTCTTCCTTGATCATTTCTCCATCAACATCACCAAGAAGGTCTCAATCACAAACCTATATTCTATTCGGCAGTTCGAGGATGAATCCATAGCCGATTTCGTTGCTCGCTGGAGAGGCCTCATCAATCAACTCTCATTTTTCTTAACCCAACCCAAAATCATCAAACTTTTCTCTCAAGCCTATGCTAAGCATATTTATTCTACCTTGTGGGTTCAGACCTTCTGCACCTTTGACGAAGCCTTCATAATGGCCCACAAGCTTAAATTATGTGCCATCGAGGAGAACAAAGTCAAGTTGCAAAGTAAGAATCCCAACTCCAAGACCAATGACTCCTCTTCTTCTAAACCTTATTCATCTAATCCTAAGTCTAAGGCATCAACAAACATTGTAGTCGTTAGACCTTCATCCTCTTCCCCTTCAACCAAACAGCCTGAGCCATCCATGTCCTAAAGCATCACCTGCCAATTCGAGCAGAGATACGTGCAGTGACAATATACTCCACTTAGAGAGTCATACGTGTCTGTGCTAGAAAAACTTGTCAAATAGGGGGTTCTCAATCTCCCCCAAATCTGACCACCTCCACAATTTGATCCCTCACACGCCATCCCTGTGTGGTATAGGTAAAATGACTTCTGCAACTACCACTGTGTTAAAGGCCATGACATGAGCAACTACAAGACCCTTAAAAACATCATCCAAGACATGCTAGAAAAGGGTGACATTGTCCTCAACAATCCCAATGCACCACCCAATCAGGGCATCGACATCTTCAAGCAACCATTCCCCAATCATCCTCTGACCCAAAAAAATGTCTAGACCATAACTGACAACACTCACAAACATAATGTACGAACAGTCAATACGGTCTCGCCCTTCATCCCTGACCAACCTCTTTCACAAACTCAAGAGGTTAGTCCACCCATTAGTCCATCACATGTGGATGAACCTCCTTCTTCAGTTAGTTCTTCGTCAACCTCTCTTATATTGGAGGATGCCTCGACCATACCAGCACCATCGGTCTCACCATCCTCCTTCTTGCTACCTATGGAGGACCCGACCCTTCCTACTCCTCAACCGCAAGTGGAGGGCACAATCATCCCTACCCTTTACCCTCTTGAGGAGCCTCATTCTTCAGTTTCTTCTCCACCCAGGGAAGAACCTATCTCTCCTCCATCTCCAACCAAAGATGAACCTGTCACAACTTCATCATGCCTCAGGTTTGAGACCACTACACCAGTCTCATCTTTGGCCCCACAACCATCAACATCTTCTCAAGGACCCAAGCCTCATCCAACATCTTATCAACCATTTTCTTGATTAGTGGAAAAAATTAGACTTATCCCTTCAAATAAAGTGGAGCATCAGGTATTGTGGGAGTGTCTCGAAGCTCTTCAACATGCCCGTGCCCTCTCATCTCATGATGTCAATCCTCCCATGGTAGAATCTCCTGAGACTCTCAATAAAAACTAGACTTCCACTTCTAGACCATCTAAACCTCAACCAACCACATCAAGACTGAAACCCTCATCTATCCCATCAAAACCTATCAAGTCACTCAGCGTTCACCCTGTCTCTAACCTCACTCATCCGCAAGTGAAGGTGGACTTAGACCAGACCCCGACCAATAGTAGTCTTTAAACTAGATCAAAGAAGACTGCCAAACCACAGAGGTGAACTCTTCCTCCCCTGTCACCATTGCCCTCTATTTTGGGCCCTCATCCTTCAACCTTGATCAAAATCCTCCCCACTCCAACCTCTAATCAAAACCAGTTGCCTCTGTTGCTTCCTTTGCCTAAGTCTAGCCTATCCTCTCCAAAATTTTTGGCATCTCTCATGAAGAAAGTGTCATCTTCCCTTACCACCACACCATCAACCTAGAAGATGGTACAGAAGCCTCCTCCAACACTACCCAAGCAAAAGTCACCAGCATCTCACACATCAACTAGCATGGACCCTTTAGTAGGCTTATAGTCTTTGATATTGCACTAAATTTTGCAGACTTCCAGCATAACCCTTCCACCCATTAGGCCCTTCCAACATCTTGGGTCTAAGCCCTCCTGGTTCGATGATATGAAGATTTGCCTATATCATCATATGTCAGGACATGATACCGAGACTTGCTGTGCCCTCAAGGCTGTCATTCACCACTACATGGAGAAGGACACTCTTCTTCTTGAGGACACCATCGACTGACCCCTGACACCTTCCCACATTCCTCCAACCTCTTCAACCACATCAACATCTCATCAGCAGGCCATGACTCCTTCATTTCCTTCACCCCCTATCTTTGAAATCAATGCCATTCACATAACCACTAGGTCACAAAAGGATAAGGTGAAAGAAAAAGCCACCATTCCTTGGACCTATCCTTTTGTCAAGCCACCTCAACCACCAAAACCTAAGATTTCTATCTTTGGCACATCTCAACCCTCTTCTTCTTCCTCTTCAAGGGCGATTCATGACTCCATGTTAAAACAACTTCACTAAACACCCGTGAAGATGTCCCTTTATGACCTCATCCAAACCTCGCCCTAGCATCATCAGGCCCTCATCCAAGCCTTGCAAGTAGTGGAGGTCCAACTCGAGGACCCCTAACCACTCGTTACCCTAGTCCACTCTTTATCCCCCATCACCTCCATCACTTTCAGTGATTCTGAGATTCCTACATCTAACATGGAAGATCAGGACGCTACTCTCTTCATCACTGCCTATGTTGATCGAACCCACATCAAGCACATTATGATTGATGGAGGCGACAACATCAACATTATCTCCACCCATGCCTTTGATTAATTAACCCTCCCCAAGAATTACGTATCCAAAACTAATGTAATCTTGCAATCCTTTAATGACACCACTGCCACAACCATTGGCATAGTCATCCTTCACATTCACATTGGCCCGTGCACAGTCTCAGAGCTCTTCTATATCATCGAAGGAGTGTTTCAATATAATATGTTGTTGGGCCAACCCTGGATCCACGCCATGGCTTGTGTTCCCTCTACCCTGCATCGTTGTGTGAAATTTGAGCATGATGGGCAAGTCCACATTATTCTCGCTAACCCATCACCTTTCAAAACTTGTAACACAACCTATCAGCCAAATGACGTCCTCATTCCTATCAAGCCATCAACCTCGGCACCGCCTCCATCCATAGAAAATTTAACCAATTCACAACTGGCAATCGCCCTCACCCCTCCTCTTCAAGCAGTAACCAAAGACCCCATGGAAGACAACTTCTAATGACTTTCACTTGGGGAATATCACTTGTTGGCCTTAGACATATTCCAAACTCTACAAGAGTATGGATGCCTTCACCATAGCCCCAGTTATGATCACTAGATCAGGATGGTCATGCCTTATGGTCCTCCTCACCTCCAAACCAACCTTGTCTATGGGGGGCTCAATCAAGCTCCTATTGATGGCAATCCTCTCTCTTCACCACAACCATTCACATTAGACTTCTCATTTCTTGGCGACCCCACCTTTTCAGACACTTACCTTTACAGGTGTGCATGGAAGGGTTTTGGTTTCAGACGCTATGAGCAAGGCTCACATCAGCCCATCGAGCCTCTTAATGATGACAATGCTAAGAAATGATATGGCCTGGGATACCGTGACCCCACTCATGCCTCTTTAGATCTCTGTCCTGAGCCCACCAATGACCAATCTTCTCCAAGCTAACCCATTTCTCCCCCTTCACCTACGGAGTCAGTGGTTTCCATCCCTCCTAGTTTTTTTTGTATAAACACCATCTGCCTGGAACCCCTGACCTATTAGCTAAATGGGGTCTCCAGGTCTCTCCCTCTCATTTTTCCCAGCATGATAGAGGATGAGTTAGCGACCATTCACACTATTTTTTGCATTGATGATGACACCATCCTTTCCTACATGGGCACCAACAACTCTTTCATCCAGTGTTCCCTCCCTTCTGAGACCCAAATTATGTTAAATTAATTAACCATTGACATCAACCTTCCCTCTTTCGATGTTCCTCACGTCTTGAATATTGGCCAATCTTTAGACATTTAAGAGCAGCTAGACTACACCCAGTTCCTCTCAGACCATAGCAAGGCCTTTGCCTAGACCTACAGTGACATGCCTGGCATCGACCCCACCATCGCTACCCATAACATAGTCACCAAACTAGAGGCTAAGCCTGTTAGGCAAAAGCTTTGAAAGATGCATCCTCACATTGCACTTCTTGTTAAAGAGGAGCTTCAGTGCCTCCTTTCTGTCTCTTTCATCCAGCCCATCGATTACCCATAGTGGGTCTCTAACATCATCCCTATCACCGAAGTGACTGAGGGGATCTGGATCTGCACGGACTATCATGACCTTAACCTAGCCTGTCCCAAAGATGACTTTCCTCTTCCCAACATTGACTAGCTTATTGATCTCATGGCTGGCCATGAGATGTTATCTCTCATGGATGGGTTTTTTGGATACAATTAGATCCTAATTACACTAGAAGATCATCACAAGACTACCTTTATCACCCCATGGGGGAATTTCTACTATCGGGTCATGCCTTTCGGCTTGAAGAACACAAGCGCCACATATCAGCGCGCCATGACCTATATTTTCCATGATCTCCTCCACAAAATCATGGAGGACTATGTGGATGACCTGCTCAGCAAGTCCAAGCTTTGTCACAACCATCTGACCATTCTTAACATCATCTTCTCTCACCTTCTTCAATACAATGTCTGCCTTAACCCCAAGAAATGTGTCTTTGGGGTCCTCTCTGGCAAGCTCTTAGGCTTTATCATTTCTTTTCATGGCATCGAGATAGATCCCACCAAGATTCATGCTATCCTTGAGATTCTACCTCCTACCAATCTCAAGTAGCTTCAAAGTCTGCAAGGGAAGCTCTAGTCCATTCATCATTTCATCTTACAGCTTTCTGACCGCTGCCAACCTTTTCATCATCTCCTTAAGAAGGACATCTCCTTTAAATGGGATAAGAACTATCAAGAGGCTTTTGAATCCCTCAAATGCTATCTGGTCTCTCCACTAGTCCTCATTCCACCTAAATATGACCAACCCTTCTACCTTTACATCTCTACCACCAACCATTCATTAGGTGCCATGATCGCGCACCGAGATGAGCATCACCGTGAGCAAGCGATCTACGATATTAGCTGAAAACTGGTCAACTATGAAACTCGATATACTCATATTGAGAAACTCTGTTTATCATTAGTCTTTTCCACTACCAAGCTTTGCCACTATCTTCTCAACCACAAAACCTTTGTCATCACTCACACCGACCCTCTTAAGTATATGCACTCCAAGCCATATCAAAATCAATGTATGGCTCGGTGGCTCATGCTACTTGTTGAGTTCGACCTTGAATTCATCTAGAAGAAATATATCAAGGGAAAAACCATTACTGACCAACTAGTAGATGCCCCTCTTCCTAACAATCAACCTTCATAGTATGAGTTCCCTGACGAGTCTATCGCTGTGCTTTCCACCACTGACACCGTCTACCATATGACCATGTTCTTTAATGGCTCCAAATGTCAACTCAGTGGGGGTGCAAGAGTTATTCTCATCCCACTCAAAGGGGAGCCCATGCCTTTGTCTTTCAAGCTTGAATTTGATTATACCAATAATATGGCTGAATATGAAGCCTTAATTTTGGACTTCAAACCACCCTTTCTCTCAGCATCAAGTCCATCAACATCTTTGGTGACTCGTAGCTTGTCATCAATTAGGTCAATGGTTTATACCTATATAAAATTGAAATTTTACAAAGGTACAAAAATTGTGTTGATGTTCTTCTGGCCTCTTTTAACCATTACCTCTTGCAGACTGTTCCTCGATCCATGAATAAGTTTTTTGACACCATGGCTTCTCTTACTTCGCATATTCCATCTTCATCATCGTCATCTAGAATTTTTGTCATAATGCATCGTCTGCCGTTGCCTTCATACCTTTCTTCTAACATCAACCATGTCAACACCATAGACTCTAACCCATGAGATGACTGGTATAAGCAACTTGTGGACTACTTATCTCTTTTTGTCATTCCTCCCAATCTCTCTAGCAATGCGTGGTGAGCTTTCATCAAGCGCACAACTTGTTATACCATGCTAGGGGTTCTTCTCTATAAGCGAGGCTTTGACGGCCTCCTTCTTTGCTGTCTAATCTCCACTAAAGCATCTCATGCTATTACAAAGGTCCACAATGGGATTTGTGGCAGACACTTCAGTGGTAATTTAGTTGCCAAGCGCATCCTTCGCCTGGGCTATTATTGGCCCACCCTTCATCAAGACTGTAGCGACTATGTTCGGTGTTGCATCAAGTGTTAGCAACACTCTAACTTGCTTCATCTTCCTAGCCATGCCTTACAAGTTGCTCAAGATTTCTGGCCTTTTTCTCAGTGGGGCTTAGATCTCATCAGTGAGATTAACCCTCATTCATCTCTTTGTCATCAGTCCATTGTCACCACCACCAAGTATTTCACTAAATGCATGGAAGCTATTCCTCTCATCTCCACAAAAGCCGACAAGATTGTCAACTTCATTAACACCCACATCATCTATCATTTTGGTGTCCCTCATAAAATCATCACTAATAACGACAATTCCTTTAAAAACAAGACCATCCAAAAGCTCTGTGACTCATTTGGCATCAAACTTAGCTTCTCTTCACCTTACTACCCACAAGCAAATGGGCAGGCTGAGGCTTCCAACAAAATATTGACTAAAATTCTCATGAAGGTGGTCAACAACACTAGAAGGGATTGGCATATTCACATTCCCTTCACTTTGTGGGCCTACTGCACTAGCATCCGAACCTCCACGGGTGCTACCCCTTTCTCTCTAGTGTACGAAATAGAGGCTGTCCTACCTCTTGAAGTACAGATCCCATCTCTTTGCATCTCTTTGCATGAAATTATTTCTAATGATGAATTTCATCAAGATTGATTATCTCAACTTGAGTTACTCGATGAACATCATCTTACTTCCCTCAACCATCTCCATGTCTATCATAATTGCATCAAACGAGCCTATAACAAAAATCTGAGAGAATGAGATTTCAACATCAGAGACTTCATCCTTAAAGAGAACCAACACATGATCAATATGGAATGGAGTAAATGAGGCAAATTTTCTCCTAATTGGCTTAGACCTTACATCATCATGCATAAGTATGGATCAGGGACTTATTGTCTGTCTTCTCTTGAAGGTCGACCAGAACTTGACCCTCTTAATGCCTTGCATCTATGACCATTCTACTATTAGTCGAGTACTCACTCACTTGACATTTAACTTGAGCTCATCCCTTGAGCAATCCCTATCCTCTTAATCCTCATTCCTTTCAACCCTATTCCCCTTAAGTAAGCCCTATGTAACCCTTTTATAAAGTATGAATGCTTTGTCCTAATAAAAGGGAGACCTTGAACTTCTATAGTCTTGTCCATGACTCACAATTCTGTCAAAAAATAATAATAATAATAATAATAATAATAATAATAATAATAATAATAATAATAATAATAATAATAATAATAATAATAATAATAATAATGATAATAATAATAATAAATTTCTTTCAAAATATCAAAGGTGATAAACTCTAAAGGCAGACTGCTCCCTCGAAGGATAGCTGTACTATCATTGCTGTAACTAATAGACTGCTCCCTCAAAGGACAACTATTCCAAGCCCTCATATGTATATAAAGTAGAAATATAGAACACTCCCTCGAAGGATGGCTATGACTAAATCTTGCTACACACATCACTTTTCTTAGAAGCTTCCCGCATCGATCAGCTTCACAAATGACCACAAAGCAAAATGACATCTCTATGTAGACTTCCCACATTGATCAGTCTGCACCAAAAAAAAATGGGTCCTGGACTTGGCTTGTCATTGCCTCAGGGTCTCCTATAAAAAGGGGCAATGTTATCTCTGCTCTAAAATAGGTTACCCTCTTCTTACATATCACATCACCTACTCAAGGGATTTTGAGCTCATTTTAAAATATCAAAGTGATTTGATTACCTCTCTAACACAATCAATGGTCAACGACGTAATGCATGAATGGGGATTTTGTTCTAACAACCCCTATCCATGCCATCATTTTGGTCCTTGTCAATGAAAGAGCAATATGCCTTTCACTATTTTTTACACTTTGGTCACATTCAACCAAACCAACCCAAACATTTTCATACTACCAACATGACATAGTCCATTTCACATAGTTTCTATGGACACCAATACACATGGAAACTATTAACCACTCAATTTATGTTAAGCATAAACCATTACTTGCAGAAGCATACATAGACCTCAATTCATTTTTCACATACATTCATCACGACTATGGAAAATTGCTAGGGATGAAAGACCCCTCAACCAATGTTACAGAATACACCATCACACCATTTGGAAAAGGCTGTGGCATTGTCTTATCCTCATCATTTCAACACATGACCACACCAATCATCACCCATTTTGTCTCTTATTTTGAACTACATTGGTCTAAGGCCCTAAGACTGGGGTTATGTAGGCAGCACTCAGTTGACATGACATCCTCTGGGGTTAGCTTGACCACCCTCGTTTGTTCATCTACCTGATGGACAAACCTTCTTTTCTCCTATTGACCATGACTTGACCTCGACCAAGACCAATCCATACCTTTGACCCTCTTCCTCCCTTTTAGGGAGAACTACATTGGCCTGAGGCCCTAACCAAAGGGGCTATGTAGGCAGCACTCAGATCACACGACATCTTCTGAGGTTAGCTCAGCCACATTCTTTCGTCTACCCATTCATTCGAACAATTATCTATCTCAGCCTCATCTCAACCAACTACTTTGGGGATCATGCCTATCTCCTTCGACCCTAACCACTTCCAAGACAACTTTACCTTGGTTATTTTTGCATGTATGTTACCCCACGACTGGTTAGCAAACTTGTGCACAGACTATTTTTAACCCTCACAAGTATAAGATCGCTAGCACATTGATCCCCACTACTTGTGACATTTTTTGTGTTTTCTAGGAGCACTTCCTGAGCCTGGAATACCTAGAACATGATGACCATTAGAGCTACAGCTTAGATTGAATAACCCGATTAGCTATGACCAAATGTTGGGGCCTGGTTACTTCAATTTTGGCACTCCTTGACCCTTAACCTATGACAATTTGACCTAACCATCTCATGAAGTGGTATGCGCACAATCACAACTATTGCAGTGTTCACACTCACCATTTTTCATCCACTCTCTGTCAAATTAGCACCCAATTCCAGGTTCCCTTCCCTCAACTCCTGCTTTGAGGGGGAATACCTCATCCCACATGGGGCAACCAACTCTTGTTTTTGTCTTACAGTTCGTCTAGAACAACCAACAAGACAAAAAGGGGAAAATGTAGACACTGAAATCGTGTCTACTCCCGTGGTCCCCTTCGTCCACTTTGACATACCTAACCTATGTCTTATTAATTTAAAATAATCACTTATTTTACATTAATAATTCTTCTCTCTCTCACCCTATGACCCATTTATGACCCCCATTTTATATTCCCATGCCTATTTAGCCCCTCTCAACTGTTTTACCATGAACCTTGACCCTGACAGCGTGTAATAATGGGTAGAAGGCTAAAACTAGCCTCTGTCCCCATTCTATAGCTGCCGATGTCGATCACTATTTAGCTGACATTGGTAGTTCTATCAGCATCAATTACCCTTAAAACTATGTTCTCGACCTAAATGCAGGATCCTTTATCCATTTTCCCAATCTGTTATCCATTATCCATTTCCCAATCAATTTTCTAATCCGTTATCTGACCTTCTTTCAAGACATTCTCAGATCCACCTTTCAACTTTGAACAATCAGCCAATCCACTAAATCTCTCTCTCTCTCTCTCTCTCTCTCTCTCTCTCTCTCTCTCTCTCTCTCTCTCTCTCTCTCTCTCTCTCTCTCTCAAGCATAGGTACTCTGCTTTAGTCACCTTACTAGAAGTCTTCTACATTGAACATCTGCAACCAGTCCACAACACACCATCAGCAATCAATCTGTAACCAAGTCTCCTCTCTCTTCAACAGGCAACAGGTAAGCATTTCTTCTGTGCTTTCATTTATTTTTTGGTTATTGCTTTTAAGTGATATCACCACTCAGATTTAGACTATCAACCCACAGACCAAACTTGACTTCCTCCCAGAAAGGCTGAGAGGCCTTCCCATATCTGAACATACAGTCTATCCATTGTCCCTGCAACTCTGCCCAGACCCCTGCACAGACCATTAAACAGACCTAAACTCTTTTAGACCATTTTAAAACCCTGAAACCTGTCCTGACCCAACCAGAGCTCATCCAAAGACCACAGAACTGACCAAACCTCATCTAAAGACTACTTCCCCAACTAACACTAGTCATTTCCCCTATCGATGTTAGCATCATAACTGACATCGGTAATATTCCTTTATCGACGCTGGTAGAACCACTGACGACAGTGACTGTACAAAGCAAATTACTGCATATCAAGTATGCATTTGCTTTTTATTTCCTTCATTTAGTCTTTTATCATCTCTATTTCTATCAATATTCTATTTTTAATAGTGAACTATCATCCTCCGAGAAGTCTTTTGCGCTTCTAGGACCAAGCTTTCGCTTGGTAGTCCACTTTCTTATCATCTAACATTTTTCATGTTTTAGTCTTTTTCTCTTTCAGGTGTCATCCTCCACAACCAAAGAGGAGTTCCTGCTATCATCTAAATCTGGTGCGCAAGATCACAATTTGGGTACATACAAACCCTCGTCTAATCTTTTTAGTTTCTCATTTTCCTTTCTTGAATGTGAAAAGTGAAATCGTATAGAAACAAAAATAGTTCATGGATCGATAAAGTGCAAAAAATATGTGGAGCTTAACTAAGCTCAAACATGCTCCACTTTAAAAAGGTGAATCAAAATAATGTAAACTATTTTATTATTTTAAAGAAAAATGGAGCTTTATTCCTGACTGATAAACAAGTCTAGAGTAAAGTAAATTTGTAAATAATGTGCAAAAATTAAGCTACTAATTTATATAAACATATTGTATTTTTTCCATTTCTTAAAATAGTAATAAATAAGAGAAAATATGACATAGCTTATTCTAAGATGTTCAATTTGAGTCAAGGTCTAAGAATTCAAGTACAAGACTAGGACAATATCATAAATAGGTTTCTAAACTTTATTTTCTGATTAGATAGAAGTACCAAAATCGAGAAAACCTATTGTTCAGTGCTGTAGTCCTTTTCCAAAACTATTTTTTGAGTGATCTAAGTTTTTTGGGTTCTACTTGGTAGGTCTGTGTTACCATGTCAGTGAAATATTGAAGTGCAAAAGTCTATAATGCTTGTTGTGCATTTATTTTAATCTTCAAATCCTTAAGACCTATTTGTGCTTGAACTTGAATGTAAACTTGGGAAAGAGAGATCAGGGGTTGGTGTGTTAAGGATATATTATATGTACTTCACACCCTGTGTGTTGGCATGCTACCTACATACAAATACTATGAGGAGGGATCAATATAATTTAGTTCTCACATTGAAGTGCTTGTTACAATTATGTATGAAACTATAACTAGATGGAAAATTGGGTGTAATCTATATGTCTAGGGACTAGTGCAAGGGTTTGAATAGGTTTTAGAATAATATTGGAAGGCTATATATAGAGAATAGGGAAAATTACTTGAGTGTACTTGCTTGTATTTTTTCTTCTCTCTTCTAAATGAGTGCCAACCCATCTAAATGGAATTTGAATGGCCTTTTATAGGGAACCTACTGATCATGGGTTAAATGAATTTGCATTAGGTTGACATGAATTAAGATAAGGATGTGAGAAAATATGACCATTTGAACCAAATTTGCACTTGGATAATAACATCATAAACATGACACCCTAGGTTTCAATACTCCTATCTAAGTTGGGTGTTATTGTCCCTAGGGGGATGGATATGGGCTTGAAAGATATATCTAGGTCTATAAGGGTTAAGTCTAGAAGGATATGTATGATGAGTAATTGGTGAAAGAAAAGCCTATAAGGGTTATGCATGTAAGTAGGAAGACCTATGGATTGGGTGTCATTAGCCACACTCAAGTAACCAAATTTTGCATTTTACATGACTACATTTTCCCCCCATTTATTTTATTGATGAATCAAAGAAAAATACTAAGACAAAGGAAAAAAATAGAAAGCGTACCTAAACTTACCTACAAAGGTGAAGCTCATGAAGCTTGTGCGGTGTTGAATAATGTTTGATAGCGCATAAAGTTCACATTATGGAAGTGTGAATCTATGAAATGAAATAAAGAGTAGATCAATTATTATTATATGTGATATAAAATAAGAACATATAAAAGCTAAGTTAAATAAATGGGAAGAGAAAGGAATGAATACACCTCATCAGGTACATGAACCAATATAAAACCTATTGTGATCCTAAGTAAGCCTAAGTAATGCAAGACTATGTAAGATGATGCTATACAAAAATTTATATCATGAATGGATATGAGTGATAAATTCCTCAAAAAGTGGCTCAAGAATACAAAGGCTAGCCCTTTGGCTTCATCATCACCTACTAAGTGAATCTATATGACCATGCATGACATAATTGATGTCTAGACTATGTGTCTAATCCCTCTGAATAGGTGGCTCAAGAATATAAAGGCTATCCCTTTGGCTCCATTATTTCCTAATGAGTGAAGCTAGATGATCATGCATGTGATAATCAATATTTGGACTATGTGTCAAATCCCTCTAAATAGATGGTTCAAGAATACAAAGGCTAGCTCTTTGGCTCTATTGTTACCCCATGAAGTGAAGCTATGAAGTGATATTTGTATAGAATAAATGTCATATGAGATGGATCATGGAGCCCATGGATACTCTGAAAATATGACAATGTGGTATGGATAGATGAATTTATACTATAAATTAGGCTACTTCTAGCCATTTTAAAAGATGGAGGTTAGGCTTGTATGAAAGCCACTCCAAACTAATGTGATATGCTTATGTGAAACTAACTCAGGAACTTGGGTACTCAAGAAGTTAAACTTGTATGAAATTTCAACTTGAAAATGATTCCAACCACCTATAGATGGAGTAAGGCATGCAACTATTGAGAATGCCTAGGTAATATATTAAACTCAGAAACAAAAGAAGACTAATGTGCCATACACATTTCCCCAATCACTAGTGTCTAGAACATGGATTCTAATCCAAAAGTTATGTCAATTTCCTAATATAAAAATATAAGTGAGAGTCATCATGATATACATGATACCCCCTATATCTTGATTTCCTAAGAAAACTAAATTGAAACTATTGATTTTGATTGATCTGGATGTGTAAAAACTATACCTGAGATGAATTTTTTGCCTATTAATGGAAAACCTAGGTATTTTTATGCCTAGACAAGAATGCCAAAATGAGGACACCCTTATTTTTGGCACTACTATCTATTTATAGCACTATTGTCTTGTACCAAAACTAGTTTTTTGATATGGAATTATCACTATTTTTTTGTTCTATTTAGCCTAGTTTTATCTATGGATTCTAAACTAGGTGATCTAAATGCTACTATTTTGACTACTAGGAGCTTTGATCTCTATGACAAAACACTTGTTTGTTTCCCCATATTTTGAGGGTATGAATGATTAAATCGACAATTATTTCCCTCAAAATAAAAGAGTCTTGAAAGTGTGTAATGTTGCATATATACATGATATATCAATGATATTTGACAAGATATCTCTAGATATATCAATATTTATATTGAGAGAATATTAGATAAATAGGGGTATGCATAGATAGATATAATAATGTAAAATCATGTGCAATGTATTGAACTAGAATTAGAAATGTTAGATGTTAGTTGTTAGTTATTAGTTATTAATTGTTAGATGGAGGGATTGAGCATGGTGTCCATCATGGCATATAAGAAAGCAAGGTAAATACATGCTATGGATCATGACATTATAAACAAGAACAAGTAATCAAATAAAAATCATGTAAAGCAAGAAGCATACAAGGTTGGCCAAGGGGCCATGCAAAAAAGGGACATGGTCACATGTCACTCAAACTAAAAAGAAAGCATAGAAGGCATGTTTAAATACCATATACATATATAATTTGAAATGTGAAAAGATTGACATGAAGGCTAAAGGCACATAAAAGAGTAAAAGCAAGGGACATTGGCAAATGTCCAAAGGTACACACATATGAATAGAATCAAAGGACATTGGTAGATGTCCTAAGGCACAAATAAGAAATAAAACTAGAACAGAAAATACAATCTCATCTAGCTACATAAAGCAAGAAAGGAAAGCATGTAAAAACTATAAAGGTACAATCGCATCTAAATAATCAATATAAGATTTAAATTATGCAAGACATGTTTAGTATAAGACTAGGTATATGATAAGAGATATGCAAGTTCTAGATACTAGTGAAATGTTGATATAGTAATCTATGTAATATGGTGAGTAATGTACATCAGTATGATAACTCAAAGTGTGTAGTATATGATTGACATAAATTAGATGGTGTTGGCATGTATAACATTCCCCTAGTGGGTATGTATATCGATGTGTGTCTTGAATGTATACATAAGAATGCCCACTTAATGAGTAGAGTGAAGAAATCAAGTAGCTAAATGTCATTGAACACACTCAGAGGAGATCAATTGAGGCATGGTAATGTAAATAATTTAACATATAATAGTAGGAAAAAATAAATGTATGTCCTAGCATGATAGTAGTAATGTAAAGCACGGATGATGCATATAATCAAAATGTTTTTGGTATTTTGATAAATTTCAATGTTTTTATATTTTGAAAAAAAAATTGTATTGTTTTTGTATTTTCAGATAAGCTATATATAATCAAGAAAAAAATATTATATACAAGTAGGCTGGGATAGGATGATACTAACTGACAAGTCTCATGGGAGACTCCCTATCATGGTTTCCTATATCAAGGAGTGGAATCATGCATAAATGTGAAGCATGATGAAAATGCTAAGGCTGTGGCTCTGAAAGCTATATATGTTGTAAATGATTTTAAATATCTAAAGTAGAAACTGACTGTGGGGTCCCACTATAATTTTGAGAAGTGGATGTAACTATAAGGCTCTTAGGTACCCATATGGAAGTAGGAGATGCTCTCTGAACATGTGATTTATGTGTAGACCGATGAGATCTTAATGAAACTACTCTAGGTGTGAAAACTATAACTAGAAACTATCCAAAATTCCAAAGCTATGATACTGTATGAACCCTCTATACTAGTGATGGATGTGTCAATTGTGTTTGAATTTGTACTGGAGGAAGAACTTTAACTAGTGGGGAAACTAAAACTAGTGGATAAATTGGAACTGGTGACTAAAAAGTAGATGGATCTGAAGTGGGTAGTGGTAATTCATATGGAACTACACCAACTATTATAACCTGATTAGTGTGAATTAATCTCACACATCTATGAGCATTATATAGTACTTCATGAATTTTTTGAATCTATGGGTGACCAAGTAACATATCAAAACCTCCTACACTAAGAGCTATAGTGAAATATGTGGTCATATGTGTTGTGCCAATCTATAAAGGAAGGACAATCTCACCTTTTGAAATCTATATGTGCTTATTGAATCCATTGATAACTGTATCTATTAGGGTGATATCCTGCTTTGAATAGTTGAAATGTTTTAATAATATAATGGTGCACATGTTGACATTGGAACCATTATTGGTGAGAAAACTATGAATGGGATGATTATGAATATATGCTCTAATAAAGAGCTCATTATAATATGAATTATTCTCCATAATCCCCTGATCTAAGAAGGATATCAAAGCTCTAGTTGGAACTCTAGACTCATACACATCGATCATACCACTCAAAGGATGTGACTCAACTGAAGATGCCTGGTATGTAAGTAGTGGTAGATGTGCAAGATATGCATGGTGAACCCTTGATGTGTCCCTTGTGTCCTATTTTTACTGATATGGAAATGGATCTCAGAATATTTTCAAAACTTTATCTTATGTTGGTTTTGCCTGTGGAGGTTCAACTAAAGTGCCAAGATCAAGTAGGTTATCATCTATCAAGTCATGTATCTTATGTTTCAAATTGATGCATCTATTTATAGTGTGGATTGGTGCCCTATTGTAATCACCAAATGTTTTTTGATCATATCCCTTGGGAAGAGGTTTGGTTGGATCAACTACTTGAATAAGATGGAGATATATGATATTACATCCAAAATCTTTTATAAAACCTTGGCTAGTGGAACTAGAAGATGTGAGAAAGTATGCTAAGGGTGTACTAATAAAAATATCATTGAGGAAGATCTAAATTTTCATTTACTGTAGGTTGATTCTACCCTTTTGTATCATTGAACTTGACCTTGTATGGGACTTTGTTGTTACTCTTATTAGTTGTATCTAAAATGCTTGTATAATTGAGTTTGCCCATTGAAATGAGTTTCACTTCTCTTTGCTTTAGTGTATAACATAATTCAATGAAGGAAGAGAAATGCTTGAACATAATTTATTCATGAAGTGATAGTACAAGGATCTAGCTAAAGAGGTCCTATAACTCTTGATCTACTATGGGATTAGTCATCTTAGCCAAGATGGTCTTATACCAAAGAACATAGTCCATGAGATGTTCATTTGGTCACTATTTCTATTGATCAATTTGAGCATATGAAATCTTATCATCACTGTTAATGTTGAAGTGTGCTAAGAACATGTCATCTAAAAGATTGAATGTAGTAACCAACTAATTTAGTAGATTATAAAACCATTGTAAAGTATAATCCTTTAGGTTCCATGGAAATAGCCTAGTAAGTAGCCAGTCATTGGGTACATAGTCCAAGCATACTATGTGAAATACTCTCAATTGTCTTTATATCAACCTTTCCATCATAAAGAGTAATCTTCGATTGAATAAAACCTTATTGTAAGAGTGTAAAAGAAATATGACATGCCAATGGTGTATATAGAAGAGAAAAAGAATCCAAAGCCTACATATTTCTAGTGGTACCTTTCTCAAGATGTATCACCTTGGATTGAAGAGATCTTATCTCTTCCACAAGGGTTGCCACATCAAGAGAGAGGGATGTACTAGCTATAACTAGTGGAATATAGGTAGTTTGGGATGCTATAGGGGTTGTTGAGACATAGTTGTCCCTATAGTGTCATTTTTAATGGTTTCTTAGTGGGGATTGAAAACTCAACTTGTTTAGCCTTTTTATCTTTGTGATAGATTATAAAATTAGCGTATGATCTTTACGCTATTCCTTAAGTCTTTCTCTAAAGTTTTGGAGGACCAAATATTTTTTTAGTAAAACATCAATATCAATAATGGCTAGAAGTGGATTAGTAGTCCAATGTGATGGAGCATGAACATTATTGTGTACATCATCATTTTTATTTTCATACTGCTCTTTGTCAAAATTATCCTAATTGAAATTAGTGTAATTTGGATGTGTAGAATCTCTGACTAGAACCTCAGTTGGTTTTTAATCCATGGTATATGGCTAAGTTATAGGAATATGTGTGAATTAAGGAGGATTGCCAGTAAGTATTGCACTTGATCTCAAAGGAAGAGATGCAAGAAACTTGGGTGGCATAAGGAAAACAACATGGATAATAGTAGAAAAGATTAAGTTGATATAATCTAAATAAGGAACTAGAAAATGCATAGAAAGGATACACAACTCCCAAACATGTAAGGTGATACCTCAAGAAGCGAGCTACTATATGAAACTAAGGATTTTTGAATGAATTTTGAAAATTACTATGATAAGTTTTAAAATTTGATATGAATTTATAGAAAATTTATAGAATTTTTCTTGAAAAAATTAGGAAAAATCAAACAATATTTGTAAAGTTAGCAATATATTTTTCCTAGTGTTTGCAATGTGTTTATATGCAAAAAGGACCTAGTATGTGTAAACTAGGATTTTTATAAAATATATGATAATTTATCAATTAATTTATATATTTATGATTTTTAAATATAATAAAAATTAGGAAATTATGGTGAAAAAATATAAATTATTTACCTTAGGGTTTTTAGGGTTTTCGTGCAAAATTTGAAGTAAGTTAGGTTTACCAAATGTTTTATTATTTTTTAAAATAATGGAGTTTTATTCTTAACTAATAAAAGGGTCTAGAGCAAGTAAATTAGTAAATAATTTGAAATAATTAAGTCACTAATTTATATAAATAGATTATATTTTTGCCTTTTCTAAAAATAGTAATAAATAAGAGAAAATATGATAGCTTATTTTGAGTTGTTTAATTTGAGATAGGGTCAAGGAATTCAGGTACAAGATTGGGACAATGTCCAAAATAGGTTTCTTAACTTCATTTTTTGATTGGAAAAGAATGTAAAAAGTGGGACACCCTATTGTTCAGTGTTGTAGTCCTTTTCTAGTGATATTGTCCAAGTGATCTGACTTTTTTGGGTTCTACTCGATAGGTTTGTGTTACCCTGTCAGTGAAATATCAAATCCTATAAGTCTATAGATCTCACTACTCATTTGTTTTAATCTTAAAATCACTAGGAGATATTTGTGCTTAAACTTTAATGGCAACCTGGGAAATAGAGATAATGGGTTAGTGTGTGAAAAATATGCTAGATGTAATTCATACCCCATGTGTGGGCACACTACCTACATACCAATACTCTAAGGAAGGATCAAGATAATGTAGTTCTCCCATTGAAGTTCTTCATGAAATTATGTATGAAAATACAAATGGATATAAAAATGGGTATACTTTAGATGGCTAAGGACTGGTGTAAGGGTTTGAATAGGTTTGGAATAATAATGGAAGTATGTATGCAGATAATAGGGAAAAGTGCTAGAGTGTACTTACTTGTATTCTTGCTTCTCTCTTATAAATTAGTGTCAACCCTTATAAATGGACTTTGAATGGCATTTTATATGGAACCTAATTAGCATGGGTTAAATTAATTCACATTATTTAGACATGAATTAAGATAAGGATATGGGAAAATATGACTATTTGAACCAAATTTACACTTGGAGAACAATGCTAGAAATAGGACACCCTAGGTTTCAATGCTCTTGTCCAAGTTGGGATCTATTGTCCAAAGGCAATGAGACCATGGGGGATGGATCTAGGCCTGAAAGAGCTACCTAAGTCTATAAGGGTTAAGTTTGGAAGGCTTTCGATGACTGAGAATTGGTGAAATAAAACCCTATAAGGGTTGTCCAACCAAGTAGGAGGACCTCTGGAATGGGTGTCATTAGCCACACTCAAGTAACCAAATTTTGAATTTTAAATGACTACATAAATAAATATAGTTTTTAACTATAAATTCTTGAAACTTTGATACTTAAAAAAAATCTATTTTTTTTCAAGTAGTAGCTTCGACATGAATGCATATCATGCCCCTATATTATATAGCATGATAATTTTATATTTTAAAAATATTTGAATTCTCATAATAGTCTTTGTATAAGTGTATCTTTCTCCAGTAGTTGTAAGAGTGAAGTACATAAGTAAGCTAAAATCCCCCAAAATATGAAATTTTTTATTTTACACATTTTAAATTTTCAAATCCAAAATGTATTTCTTGGAAAAAATCCCATTATTATGCCCCCTTTTGGGATGAGGTAAATTTCATGCAAATCACATGTTTTCAAATAAAAAGTGAGAACATTTGTGAAAGATTTAATCAAGTAATAACATGAGAATATCTAAATTGTACTAGAATATAAAATATGTAACATTGAAGCATAGGAAAATTTTGGATATTTAATTGAATCATTGTAGTTGAATGTAGAATTGAATTATTTTATGAAGCATGTAAATAACTTACAATTATTTTATATTTATAGAAATCATAGTATTGAATCGATTAAGCATTTTAGTCACATAATTAATATGTGCATGATGTATATCATGGTATCATATATGTATGTAATTATATAATTAGTAATGCATGATAGGAATTATGAAACCATAATATCTATTAACTAATATGTAATCAAAGTCACACAGTTGCATGCAAGAATGCACAAGTGCCAAATACAAGGGACATGTAAGATGTCTCATATAGTTAGAAAACTTGAATAAATGTCACTCATAATGCCTAAAGGATTAATACAAAGGAAATGTGAATGTTTCACTAAAATAAAAGGCCAAGGGCCCCACACACAAGGCAAAATGATGTCATACAATCAAGAGGGTGTATGTTAAACATACATAAGGACAAGGGCTACATACAATAAACAATATTTTGATTCATGTTATTTAATGAAATAATCATACTAAATAATCATAAATAAACTAAAATTAACATCTTTTGATCATGTGTGTATGCTCATGTTTATAAAATAACATTGTCATTATGATACATTTAAAGTATGAGTGAAAAAGAGACGTGTTTTCATTATAGGTAAATCATGTAAAATGAGAGGTTTTGAATAAATAAAACCCATAATAATGTTTGTATATAATAATGAGATGGCCTCAATTGAGCAAGGTTATTGGGTACAAGGATACCCCAACATCAAAACCATGGAAAAGTATGCCTTAAGCTTAAAATATGATTGATATCTTAGTGTATTCTCTATTATATGATGAAAAGTTATAAAATAAGCCCTTGTGACTATGTTTCATATGGAATCAAATATATTAAGTACATAAGGGTAGGATCGCAGTAGAGGATATAAACACAATGCATTATTGTTTGACTAGTGTATCTTTATTCTTATTAATTGTATGAAATATTTTTCATTCACATCTTATTCTATGTATGAATAATCATTATTTCAATAGATATGTATTTTTCCACATTCAGATACCTTGTGGGAATTAGAAATGTAATTAAATATGTTATATAATGAATATATAAAGAAGATGGCATATGAAAAGAGTAATCTAGCAACATGAAATTATGCTTATTTATCCTAGTTTTGATATTTTTTTAAATATTTGGTTGTTTTTGTATTTTATTAGCATATATTCATGTTTTTTTCCATATATTATAGGGAAAAAAATGCATAAATAAAGTTTAAATATTTATAAAACAAGGTAATTAGAAATTCTTTGAAATTAAAGTAAGGAAAGGGAGACTTGAATAACCCTCAACAAGGTGTTGAAATAAAGCATGATAAGATGGAAGGAAAATAAGGTTCCCCTAATGTAGGTGTATATGTAGAATATATGGTAAGAATGGCATGTAACCTATTATGAAACTATATATATATGATCAATAAAGTACAAATGAGAGTTAAAGCATGTGTAGATGTGTCAAAATGATCAAAAAATGTTCATGAAGGATGTGAACTGAAAGTTTAGAATACATTTGGATTGGATTGTTTGGATTGGGTTTAAAATATAAGGGAAAAAGTTACCCAAAATTAAAATATATCCAAGGGGTAGAATAAAATTGATTAGATGTAGAATAATGAGAATCAAAAACTAAAAAACTAAAAAATGATGTACAAATATGTATTATGCAAGGAATCTGATCAAGGTCATCGGGCCAACCATGGGTCATACAAATTATCTCATCAATAATATACTAATGTATATCCAAATCCTTTTAATATGGAGAAAATTATTGTGCCAAATAATATGTGTTAGATATAAAATCTTATGAATCTAGAAAAGAACTATGTTATAAAGTAACCCTCTAAATCAATAATCTTATATGTGTCTAAAGTTGGATTATCCTAAATTTAAGGATATGAGATAATAAATTATACCTTTCTAGGATCTTTCTTAATAACTTGTGATGATTTATTAGATAAATACCCTATAGTATGTGCCCCTTTTTTCTTAGGAGTAGATATCTTTCTCTTTCTAACCAAATAATCATTCTTATATGCAATCATATTATGCTCAAGTATATATCAATAAAGTGTAATATCTTCATGCTCATAAGTATGTACAAAAAAATATTTATGGGATATACTTATTTGAATGTAAACCATGATCTTGAATATTTATATAAATAAATCTAATATTACTTTGTTAAATAAATGAGGCAACCAACCTGTGTGTAACAAAAATAGATAAAATTGGTTCCATAGGATATTCATAGTAAATTCTTGAGGTTTTAACCACTTTATTATCATGAATATAATTTAGACATTTATCAATTTTAGAAGGAACTTCCTTTATTTTCAATAACCAAGGTCTCCTTAAGAGTGTATCAAAGACACATGTACTTGGTAACAGTAATAAAGGATTGAGTAATATGATAGGTACCACTTGTAAATGTATTAAAATATTATTAAGAGTATCATGTATATGATCATAAAATTATTTCAAAACTCTATATTTATGTTGTATATCTTTATCCTTATAACCATGATAATGTAGAAGTGTTATGGTGCACACATTTTCACTTGATCCATTATCGATTGTGATAGTATAGATCGGATTCATGCAAACATATGTGGTAATGAATAATTTGTGTATATCATAACCATCATAAAAAATTTCATAATCATCAAATTTAGTAAATGGGTGTGATGATAGATTAATTTTAACTAGACCAATGATGCTATCAAGTGGATGTCCATATGAATATGGAGGAGAATTAATGTTATATGCATAATTTACTTCATAATGTTTATTTTTATATTATGATTAATTATTTTTAAATGTATATTTATACATTATAGTCTTTGAATTTTCATTTATTTGTGGCTTAGCATCTTCATTAGGTGTGCCAATGTCAATAATATTCTCATCGGTGAGGTGTTAAATTTTGTGCTTGAGTTTCATACATCTATTAGTGAAATTTCAAACACATCTATAATAATAACATATTTCATTACCATAAAATATTATAGATTGAGGTTTAGATAGACATATTTCAAATGGAAGAGGAAGTATAATAATTTGACATTCAAGAAGGTTTTTTAATATCACATCAGGAGGTGAAGGTAGCCTTGGCAATTGCCTCCTTGGTTTAGTTAATGATTATCTTGTGGTTATGATATATAATTTAATATAAATTTAGCTTAATTTCTTTATCATTATTTCTTATCTAATCATTAGGCATGTCTTGAAACTTAATAGTTTAATTAGAAGGAGAATTGGAGCTATACTTGAGGTAATTAAATGTAATCAATTTAATGTCATGCTCTTTAATTATAGGGTATAGTTCAAGAAAGTATTTGAAAATATAAATATTTATATACTATTGAGTAGGATTAAGTAATATTTGAGTAAAAATATATTAAATATCATTATCATCAATTTTATTTTTCATTTTGGAAAGCATAGTCTGATATCTTATAACATACTTATTAAGTTTCTCATTTGGACCTTGTTTAATATTTGAAATTTGAGCATATGATAATTTATCACCAATATTGATATAAAAATGTTCCAAGAAATATTTTTTTCAATGGATTGAAATATATAATTTATTGGAAAGGAATACCATATAAGAGCATAATATTTAAAATTTCACAAATAGACTTTAGTTAACAAGTTACCATTATCAGCATGATCTAGACAAGCTACTTAAAAGGAATGAAAATGTTATTTGTGATCACCTTTTCCTTAATAAAAATGAAACTTAAGATCCATATTTATATTTATAAAATTATAGGATCAATTTTAAGAGCCAAAGGTTTATGTAATAAGGTACTAAAATCTAAAGAAGGGCTATCATGAGAAATGGTTTGTTCAATATTAGCTATCTTGGATTATAATAAAAGAAGGGATTTATCAAGGGAGGAATTAGTTTTATTAATGGGAGGGGTGTGGGTATCATGTATAGGCATGGGAATGTATAATTTATGGTAAGGAAGATATGTTATTTTGCCTAAATATAAATGGGTAGAGGTGACTAACTATATAAAAATAGTGAGAGGTTCATTGGTAGAGATAATAACATTAGAAGTAGGGGTCTTAAGAATAAAAAAAGGAAAAGGTTAAGAGGATTAGGAGGATATATTTTATTTATTCTAAACATTATGTTAAATAATAATGTTAATGATAGTATTCACCTTTTTGTTTCTTTCACAACATGCCTTAACTCCTAAAAAATCATAGAACCTTTTCCTATTTTTATTTCGCTCATACTTGAACTCATGAATTAGTTAGTCTCACCACTCTTATGTCATTATCATGGGTCATTTCAATTTACATAATGAACTAGGTCTTGTAACAATAATTTTTGGAAGACCACATCTATGTAAGAAAAAAACATGTTTAACACTTAGCGTGAAAGCAGAGTGTTGATGCCTCAATTTTCATTTGAATATTATTCTTGTCCAAGTATCTCAAGCATCTCCTAGAGTTCATCTTGATGTGTGTGATGAATTGGGTCCTAAAACATACTCCATTGTGATGAAAATTTTGAGTAATAAATTTGCATATAAAACACTTGGAATTAAAATGAGTTTTTGATGTATTTATGTCACATTCAATATCTCATCAAAAACTTATGTAAAACCTTAGTTAGGTCTATTTTATCTTACAAAAATAATTAATAGTTTTCAAACCTAATCAAAATTCCAATTATTGATTAGGTATTCAAGTCCTAAAATGGTCTTGCTCAGTTGAAATTGGGGTTTTTATACTCATTTGGTCTTGTTCAATTTTGTTTAAGTCTCATATACCTAATCAAACTTTAAAGTCCAAATAGGTCTAGATTATACATTTGTTTTTCTTGCTCATCTAACTAGAAAATAATCTTTAACTATTTTTATGGATTTAATTGTAACTTCCCTTAGTTCTAGTGCATTTTTAAGGACTGCATAGTTCTTGTCATCTAATAAGTCTCATTTCTTAGTGTTAAGTGGGTATTGAGTACCATGCAAGTCTTGGGAGTTAGGGGTGTCAACATAGTGAAAAGTGAATAATAATACTTATTTAGGTTAGGGAGGCTCAAAATTATTCCTTTTAGTGTTAAACAAGATTGATACCCCAACTCAATTTACAATTGCTCCCTTTAAATCCCATAGTGGTGTGGGTTTTAAACCCTACACAGAACACAAAAGACTTTGGCCTAGAAACAAAGTGTTAGGAAGGATTTTGAAGCCCATATAGAATGTGAAACTCATGAAATCAATAAATTTAGTTATAATTGAGGATCTAGAACATAATTAGATCTATTATCACTAACTCAAAATGTTCATTTATAATTAGGTTTTGATACCCCAATTAAGTTTAAAACTGTTATGCATGCCTAGCTCAGTGATAATCAGGATCACTAATCTTGATTATACAAGAAGTTTTTTAATTTTAAAAAGTATAATGTTTTTGCAATTAAAATCATAATTAGTTATATTTCTCCTATTTTGGGAACATTTTGATTTTTTTCAATTTATTGAGCCTCAATTGTCCATTGTGTGAGTCGTCTATGACACTAAGAAGCTAAATCTGATAGGTCATAATGGTACCATAAATTCTATGTAATTTTATGAGAATTTAATTTTTTCATATTTTTCATCTCTATATTTGATAAAGTGATTTTATTTTACAAATTATAACTTATTTTTTATGTTTTTGGCAAGCAAAAGAGGAGAATGGTGTGGCAAGTGGAGGTCAATGGAGTTGGTGACTGCATTGATGCCTTTCAACAACATTCTGGAGGGAAAGATAAATTTAAAGATTATTTTGTAGGTAAAATATTTTCCCTCAATTTTCCAAGTGTTATATATATTTATTAATCCAAACCATTATAAGGGCTAGCTCTTTGTTGCTCTATAAAGACAATTTTGGACTAGTCTCTTTTTATGCATTTGTTGCATATTTTTCCCTCTTATTTTCTTGGGGTTATGTTTCCTAATTTATAATTAAAGGATATATGTAAAATATATTCGATTATAAAAATGAAGATTTTATTAATAAAATCTATGGGGGTTTCATTTCATTGTATGTGTACACAATGTGATTGTTTTGATCTTCCTCTTTAGGGTGTGATCCTTATACTCACACTAATTATCATTCATGGTTGTGAATATTTGAAAAATAAGGGATCAATTTTTGTATTTAATTTTTTCAAATATATCTAATTCAACTTCATTTAAACATGTTTTTCTTTCCTTCTCCCTCTCTATTTTATAATTTTTTATTAAGTCTCTTAGCTATGGTTAGAGTGGGGTATGAGTGCAATTAATATTTCATGTTTAATATTGATTTAAATATAATGTTTTTATCATATTTACCATATTTATGAATTAATTTATGCATTAAATGTAATATTTTCAAATCAACTAAACTTGATTTACTAAAATGTGTAAATAGTGATTTATATTTTAGAAAAATTTTAAAGTACAAACTTGTCATTTCCTAAAACATGCATAAAACCCCAAATTAATGAAATAAGAACTTTTTTAATACCCTATATTATATTAATACCAAAATTATGTTTATAATAAAGTATAATATTCCAAATTAGTAGGCTTCTTGAATTGGAAGAGTTCCACATAGACTAACTCGATAACCAATACACCTCAACCTGGGAGATATTTAGGGAGACTTGCATGTCTTATTTTAAGATAGTTTGGATAGGAAACCATCTAACCTAATTTGGTGTTCCAAATTACCCAACCACACACCTCATGAGAGTATTATTTTATACTTTTTTAAAATGTAGATACTTCTTTCACCTTCTCTTGAACCACTTAATTAAGTTCATTTGTATCAGTGCATACTTAAGTTCCTTATCATATTCCTCTTTAATACTATTGGTATCAATTTTAATGTAAACATCATATTCATCATGATTTTTAATTTTAGAAGAAACCATAGGGAGATACATATATGAAAAATGGGTAATACTCAATATACAACTATGCCTCAGAGGTATACAATATTATATGAAGTAAAAGATAAATCAAGAAAAGGGACTAGCTAACAAAAAAATTGTAAGAAAAAATCAAGGGTAAAGGGTGATATAGAAAAGAATTTTAAATATTTTTAGGATATAATATATACTTTCTCATTTTTTTATTAGTGTTGGTCCAATGTTTTATATCATTAAATATAGAGGTATAATCATGCTTGTATCCCACTAAACCCAATTTTGTGGGTAAGTCTAGAGTAACTTCCCTAGGTGATAGGCTCTTTTTAGGTGCACAACAAATTAGATAGATAAAATAAGATTAATATTTATGTAAATAATATGATCTTAGGTGTTTTTGATATATCATGAGGCACATGAAAACTAAATTCTATGTTTAGCTCTATACTATAGCTATGAGTATTAGAGTAAAAAACCCTCATCCCATGATGTTTGTAAACAAAAAAATATGTAGCCCTTTAGGATAGTAACTAAGGATTTTTAAAAATATTGGAACATAATTTTTAAATAATAAAAATTAAATGAGAAAATAAATTGAAAATAAAAGTGAAATATTTTTAATAATAAAATAGAAATAAATCAACCTAGAGTCGCTAGAAAAAGCCTTTATGTCAGTATTTATCTGAGTTCACAAGATAAAAAACATATTGTTTGATTAATCAAAGGCTAAAAAAAAATGATTATGTTACATTTTAATCATTCAATGTTAATAATTTATAGAATTTAACTAGAAACCCTAAGCCAAAAATCAGCAACTAACAAGTAGTATACAATTGAAATGCAGGTTCACCAAAATGTCTACAGTATAGCTAATTATGAAATACAATTAAATATAATTATAAATATAAAATTTTAAAATATAATATGGAATTTAAATAATACATAATAAATTAAAATATGGATATCTACATGATTTAGAGAAGTTATAAATTTCTATAAATATAAACTAGGACTATGTTTAGATAATTGTCATTGCAAATAGATTAATTTAGATGAGAACATTTTTTTATGGGATATGACTGATTTAAATAACTTGAAAACATATATGTGTCATAAAATAGTGACTCATTACATATTAGGATAAGTTCAAACAAGGTGGACAAGGTCATAGTACTTTTTTTTTTGCTATTATAATTTTGTCCAGATAGATTGTGCACTAGATTTGGAAAACTGGGATTATTCACCTCTATCTTTAAGTTAATTATTTATGTGAAGAGTTTAATTTTATTTTTATAATACCTATAAAATCAATTCCTAAATCTATTATAAGTATTTTTGTCAGCCCAATCTACTCCTTAAAAAGTGCCCCTAAGATTGGGCAATCCCTAAAGAGGGGAAGGTGGGGATAACTATGAATTTTTAACCATCATTTTAGGACTAATATGGGATCACCCTAGGGTATGGATATGGGTATTCAAATTAAAAATCATAGTATTCATGAATAGTCTCCAATATATGCACTATCACAACTAAAATTTCAATATAAATTCTTACACATAGGTTAAGATTGTTATGAAAATTTGAGTATTAAGCTTATTATGTCTAAACACAAGGGGAAAGGGTATTTTGATTTTAAATAAAAAACACAAAAAAGAGGGAAGGGTAAGTTATAAAAGAGGATCCTCTAAGACTAAAATTAATTGAATGCATTGATCATTAAACCAAGTGACTCTAATACAGTTATACCACTATAAAAAGAGTTTAACTAAATTTATACCTCCAAGAACATACAGTGGGAAGAGTCTGAGTAAACTAGGAGTATCCCTTAAATATGATATATTAATAAATAATATTACTATGAGTTTATGCTTGAATATACATAAACACCATAGGATAATTTATAGGTTAAAATACAAATTATCAACACTACCAAAAGGTAAATGAAAGAACTCACATAGTAATTATAATAGCTAAGCACATCATAACCATGGCATACATAAAGTAGAAAAGTGTTAATCTAATTAACCTATAATTTATAATCATTAAAACATGAAGATGAAAGAGAATTAAAATATAGAACAAACCCTTTTTTAGAAAACATAGATTGTATTCATTAAAATAGTAAATGTTGTTTACAATAATTGATCTAGGTTGATTTTATAGTCAAGATTGATGAAGTTAAAGTAGGTAAAATCCTAGCTATAATATGACATCACACTCAAATAATTTTTGGTTGGCCATATAATACACCATGGTTCTTCTTTATATAAATAAGGATGGTGTTCACTTGTAAATAACATGATTATCCCATCCTAGGCCATAATAGCCTCTCATTACAATTACAATCATATTTAAAATTTTAAAATAATAAATTACCTACAAACCCACAATAGATATATGGGGTACCAATTATTTGACATGAGGAGGAGATTGAGAAGGTCTAGATCCTAACTAATTTGACTTGGTATCCCTAGCTTCTATTGTGGCTACCATAAGGTTAAAATTTTTGTCTTTCTTGGAAAGGTTCATTGGGGTCTCCTTAAAGATTAACTCAGCCTAAGTTGGTAGTCTCCAAGAGACTTGTAAGGGTGATTGCATTGACACATGGACTCTAGATACCTAAATAATTCTCAACATGGTCTATGCTGATAGATCTATCACTACCTACACCCATTATTGGTTTTATTTAGAAACTTTCTCCCTCATAACCTATTCAAATTGACCTAGGTGGACTCTAAATTACCCTTGGTCAAGTAAGGTGTCATTTGGATGAAATAACATAGAGATATTTACCTCTTTGAAATAGGTTGATATCTTCTTCTTACCTTCTCCCAAGGTTCCTATTATAGTGTGAGCCATGGCCAACCACTCCTCCATTATAGCCTTCATTTTCCTAATGTATGTTTGGTATAGCCCTAAGTCTAAGGTTGACATAATTTTTAGCTCTAAGAACATTCCTTTATTTACCAACACTTTTAACTTTTAAAATTTTCCATCAATCTCTACTATCCTCTCCATGTAGGCCTGAGTCCATTGGGTAAGTACATTAGTCTCAACCAAAGTATCTACTACTTTCTGAATAATTGAGAAAAGTAATTATAAATAATCTTTAACCTACCTAATTATCTTGATGGGAAATGTGTTCTTCACTTGGGATTATAATGTTTGAACCTAACTCTATATGTCCTTGATGAGATTTTCATACATATCGTGAGTCATAAGGAGAAAAACTAGTGGGTGCTTAGCCATCCTTTCTTCCCCAATGAAAGTCCTCACCTTGATGAGGGAAAATAGATCCTAATGGGTCAGCCACACCACTATATTACCCTCCTAGACAAACCTTTATGTTATTTTCCTCTTAATACTTTTTGGAGGCATATTCAATACTCTAATACACATTGGGGTCACCCTAGGCAATCATTTATGGTGTTTGTGACCTTGGGATCATTTCCTAGGTTGCAAGAGGTGTATGAAGGGTGGATAAAATGGTATTAAAGGGTAGAGGATAAGGTGGAGTGGATATGTAGATATAAACTTAGTTAAACTTGGTCTATTGTGGTATAATTATAACATAGTCACTTGGTTCAATGATAAAAATGAGTTCATTTTAGACTTGGAGGCTCCCATTTTATGCCTTACCTTTCCCTCTTTTTGTGTTTGTTTTTTGAAATTGAAATACCATTTCCCCTTGTGTTTATAAATAATAATATTAATACTGAAATTATCATAATAATTTGGTCAGCTCTGGATGTTGCAGTAGATGGTCCAACTAGGATGACATGACCCATGGGGGTTGATGGTGGAGGACTTGGAGCTATTGAATGAAGCACTAATCTAACTAGATTGGGCATCAAGAGAGTCCCTAATGCAAGTGATATACTCCTAAAAATTGTAATCACTCTTATTACTAAGGATACACCCAAGGGAGGCACTTGGAGGACTCCAGGTTATGAGATGAATGGCTCAGAGAGGAATAAAGAGGCAAGGACACTCATGAGGAATGAGGCTAAAGGTACTTTGGAAAATGTTAGAATTATGTCTTCCATATATTTATCAAGAGTTGGAGGAGGTGTGAAGGGTCCCACTTGAGCCTTATTTTCTTTTTTCTTCTTATTTATTGTGATCTAGGATAGCACCTCATGATCATCAATGACATTCATATATATCTCATCATCATCTTCAGCCTGATGACTATAGTTGATATCTAGGTAGGTTAAGTAACATGCCAAGTGATCTCATATTAATCCTTTAGGGTCTCATTGCTATAAATGCTAATTTTCAAGGGTGAAGGAGTCTCACCTAGTTTTCATCTTCTAAATTAAAGAGAAGGTCTTGTATACATGGTGACTTATTATGATTAGGAGTGGGGGGTATACCTTTTACTAATATTGGATTCATAACATGAAGATTCCCTCCACTATATAATAAGTAATCTCATATTCTACTAGGTAGTCTAGAATAAAATAGATAGGTGAAGGGCATCCTTGAGGAAACTTGTAATTCATATCACAATGTCTTCCTTGTAAATCTAATAATATTTAATGGTTTTGATGGAATCCTTGACTTACATCAAGAATTGGGGCATCATAGCCTCATTAAGGGTTTGGTAAACCAATAAGTATAGATTATCTTATATGTCCCATATATGGTGGTGGAATTGGTGGCCATATAATTTTTAAAATACTATGTGGACCATTGAGCCCTTGTGAACCCACACATCAAAGGCTAAAGGATTGAAAGATAACATCCTATAGATCATGTATAATAGGTAACTTTTCATGTAAAAATTACCCCTAAGTCAAGCATTTGTGATGGTATTGACCAACTTGAATTTGATCAATACTCCCATCTATGGGACCTATGAGCATGTAAGAATCATGTCCAAGAGAGGCACCCATAACTCATTGATGTGTAGGAAATCCTAACCCCTAAACACTCAATCAACAAAATCATTCCCACCCAAACTTCTTCATATAAGGTATATATGATGTATGCATTGATATATTCTTTGTTAATACATTTATAATCTAGGTTCTCAACCTAGTCATGGATGACATCATATATATGGTAGGTCCCCATCCAAACCATTATCATTTTTGAATCATAGGAGAAAGTGTAGCCTAAGATGGAATAGTACACCTTGAGGGCATTCCTAAAGATATTGGTAATTTGATGTTGAGAGTTGGGCAAGCATACCCAATCATGGACCCTATCCTACATGTGGATATAATTATGAAGAATGTTGCTCAATAGTTAGCATAAGGGAATTCCTTTGTCTTGGAAATTATTTTTTTAATTCAAAACTTCTTATAAGATCTATGAGCATCCTCATACTCTACATGTTGGTCGTCATCTAAGATTTATTCACTAGGGACTTGCTCAACAATTTTAAATATATCATTATAGTTCTTGAATTCAATCAATCTAGTTGGGAATGTGGTGTCCTGGTACTTGAGTTCAACCTTTTGGTTTGAGGATGATGCATGCATTATATCAAGATGGAGGGGAAATTAAGTTTTAAGTGCATAATCCATGAAGTATAGGTTAGTCCAAGGTTGTGGATGACCTATAGGTGGACTAAACCTTTAGGTTATGGGGATAGCTCCCCTAATGAATCATCTAGGATTATTTTCTATACCTACTAACTTTTTTGGGGAAAAGGGAGAAAGAAACATGAAATAAACCTAATTTATGGAGGTGATGCACCAATATAAACATCCACCATCTACCTATCCTACACTATGAACATGAACATAATCTGAACTAATGCACCAACTCACAACCACCTCCACACATGAGTGTTTCAATAAGGATGTAAGAGCAAAAAAATAACCAAGAGGGGTGGTTAATATGTTTGATAAAAGAAACTTTATGAATCATACTCCACACTTAGCCAATTCAAGGCCATGAACACACTTCATATGACTTGTTAAGATGTTAAACCAACCTAAAACTAGTTAAGGAAATGGAAAAAATGAAGGGATTCTACTTGATACCACTAACATTAATAAATAACCATCACTATTAACTCTTTGAAAGTATATTATAAGGATGGAAAAAACATATATCTAATCCTCTAAGGTAGAAACAAGTATTCATTAGGGTAGGGATTCACGATACTCCATCAAGTATTTTATTACAAGCCAAAGGAGGCTATTTTTATAGAATATAAAAATGAAATATAGGAATAATGTGGTGTGAAAGTGTGGAGGATAGGTAATTATGAACATACTTCATGAACCAAGCAATTACAAACATGAGTAGGAGTGGAAATAACCTCATTACTTCCCCCTGCACTACCTTGGTGGTATAATGGTCTTTATTGTAAGATGGCTTAGTCATTGAATAAGGTGTTATAATACCAACTTTTAAAGAGATAGTTATAAATTTATTCCCTTAACTTTGATTTTATGATGGTAATATCTATACATAATCATGTTATCTAACCTCTTTATCACATATTAGCCCATGCTTTTCATTGCATTCAATGCCTATGACTTCATGACCCTCAGTCCATATTTGAAAATCTCTAAAATATGTTATATAAATGTATGATATCCTTTAACATTATGTTAATAAACTATAAATCTTCTAAAAAAATTTCATCAACACCTTTGATTGAGAACATCTTCTTAGGACCTCTCTCTAGGCTTTATAGGGTTGTCTGTCAAGCTATGCTTCTCCTCACTAACACTTTAAGTTCCATTTTTTTAAATTCCATAATCATATATACATAATTTTTTATATCCCATACTCATTATTCAAACCTAAAAATCACTTTTAAGTACTGGTACCTAGTTGCATTAAATATCTTATATCTATTGGTAGCATCCTTGGTCAACACTAGGTTTCTTAACTCTCAAGGAAATGTTGTATTCATTGTAACTCTTACTCATGAAACTATAGAAACATAATATAAGACTTAATCCTATCATATTTGGTTCCATGATACCATACTAGGCCTTACCCAAACCAAATTTATGAGAAACCCTATAAAACTTCCCTTTTTAGGCCTATGGCAATCATTCTTTGGCCACATTTATACATCTTATACTTCACACATGCTAACTAATATCTAATTTAGGGTCATTTAGTGTATATAGGTTATCTAATAAATTATAGGGATATTTAGGTACACCTCAAATCATTACTAGGACGTATATTCTCATTGAGTCATAATGAATGGTTTAGGTAGGGTTCATGGATGCACAGACTCTTAACGATTGTTCATAGCCCTGAGGGATTGAAATTCAAAAGTAACCCTAGGAGTTTTAAGTATAGAACCTCCTTAAATATTCCTTATTAGTTGATATCCCCATGTACCTACTCCTTAGCGTTCCAATGTGAATAAATTTTCTCCTCGAGCTAAAATCCTACATTCTGGGAGCTAGAGAGAAGTCAACTTGCATGATAAAGAGAAAAACATGTGCCTTAAATTAGAAACACCTCAAAGGAGTCTGAAATATTCCTCCTATAATTTTCTCATTTTTTTTAATTCTTTTTCATCTCTCCAAAGTGTCTATAGAACCTTCATACCTTTATCTAGGGTTTGTTTGATTTTTAGCATAGATGACCCTATAAGGCTTTAAGTGCATTTTATTTCCCATTAAATATCCAAAAAATGATATATCCATATTATAACATTTACACTCACATACCGAAACTTATAATCCTTAAAACACTCTCAAACATGAAATTTCTCTTCAACTTTCATGGATAGGCTTCTGACTACATATTTAGGACTACTGAGCCTATTTAGCTTGTCAAGGTTCTTGTTACCTCCAAGGAAAAATGAATTTAAATGGAAAAAACTATGAACATTTTGAATTAAAATAATTATACCTTTTCCTCACTTATCCACCTCACATCCATGTATATCCCAAAATACTTCTTCATTCTCATGTCATTACCTATAGGTACTTTCAAATCTTCCTAAGTGAAATAAGTAAACATCCTAATTTCTTGGTTGTAACTTTGAAGTTTCATTGAGTGATGTATAACACATAGGATATTTACATCTACACAAACCAAACCTCTAAGTCATTTATACAAGTCATTTATAACTTATCTTCCTTATTTTCCATGACTAGCTTGTAGTAATTTATTTGTGTTATTTTATGTCTATTGAATAAGCATAAAAATTTAACATTATATACTAAGATTATACAAATTAAATGGTCATTATGGAGTGTTGAAAGCTTCACAAAACATGTTTGATGTCTTTAGGTCTTTGAGGCACTTCAATTTTACCATGAGAGAGAATTTATTCATCATTTTTCCCTCTAATTAGATGTTTATGATATTTTAGACCTACTATCCTAACTAGAATTATTTATATTTTAATTTACTCTAGTGGATATATATGTATCAAACACTCCACACTTGACCTCTTATCTTCAAACTAATCAATCCCTTCTCTTTCTAGTTTGTAGTCCTACTAAGCCACTAGGAAATCATGTAGGTGTCAAGGGACTCTATCTATAGGGTCATAATGAATTTTTTGGTCATATATTATTTAAATTAATCCTTAGGTATCTCTATCCTTATATTATTTCAAACACTTTGTCTACCCATGTAATCATTAAATTTACTATTATGCATGATATTATCTCTTCAAGCTTGAGAATAACTTGGTCTACCTATAGTTGATTATTCAAAGTATTAACTATCATTAATAAAGTGAGTTATCACTTAATTGATATCTTAGTGCTATCTTGATATGATAAAATCATTATATAATCCTCATTCTCTATTTACACCTCTATATCTTCTTGACTCATCACATAATTGGTATTTTTTCAATTCTTCAAGCTAAAGCCCTATGTACTCATTTGATGATCTTGGTTAAGCTCTCATCTTGGGGGTGGATTGATATTTTATTTTATATTTTTATAAATACTCCATAATTATTCATTATACCTATGAATCCTCTATGATTCAACACCTTGTCCCAATATTCACAAGCCCTGACTTCTCAATATGCTTAAAGATGACAAGTGGGTGCTCAAAAGAGAACATGTCTCTTTAGGACTAAGAGTGTATTATTAATTTGATAAAGTGAGATATATTAAACCAATAATATATATAATTAACATTAAAAATATCTCATTTCATGTATTAGTACATCCATATGATTTTATATAGTGAAAACACCTATGTTCAACTCTTACAATGGAGATACCTTGTATGAAAACAATATTCAAAACATGACATTGAGGGAGTTAAGTGATAATTTTATCATAAGTTACACCATAAATTATTTTATAAAAATTTAATGTATCTTTAATAATCAATAATTATAATCATAAAACTATTCTTGATAAATTCCATGCATTGAAGGCTCTAAAATGCCAAGAAACTACTATCTACAACTATAAGGGTGACCATACGAAGGTTTTATATCTAAAATTATCTCACACATATGAAATATGGGTTTAAAATTAATTTAATTTAATTTTATCACCTATATAAGACACATAAAAACATTTATCTCATCAACCAAATGAGAAATGCTCTGAAACCATTGCAAACCTGACCCTGTGTAGATGTAGCATACTAGTTTGACTACCTAGGTTATTAACCATTGTTCATAAATCATGGGTCATAAATATTAAACATAATTAAAATAATTTAAATTTAATGGTATCCCCTTAATCTTACCAAAATCTTAAATCACCATTTTCTCTCTCCTATACAGATGAGCATAAACATGACTAGTTGTCTAAGGCTGACAAGAAGAGTGATGGAGAAAAGGGGATTATTTTTTACATTTTTTAATTTAAAACTCGTGTATTTTATTATCTAATTCTTGAAATTATTTTACCTTGAGATTGCTGACCTCCTATGATTGTCACATGTCTTTACAAGCCTGAAAACACCTGTAAAATCACCTTTTTAGTAATTTTCATGATTAAGATCTTAAAAGAATATTATTTAGGAGGAGGGAAATGAATAGTAAAATAACACTTTAAAACAAGTTTTTATATGTTTAGGAAAGTTTAATTTTCATTTTCAAACATGTGGGACCTTTTTATGATAAATAATTGACATTTCACCCCTAAAGAGACTTCCTTTTGCACATAAAAACACTTTATCATGACTTAAAATAGTTATGAGACCATTTTAAGAATAATAATTCAATGTGAAACCAAAAAATATATTATTAAAAGGTTTATTGTATGGATGTTGACTCATATGACATGTTTGAAAGGGAATTTCATGACTTGGAGGGCTAATTAGATCTTGAAACAATCTTGACCAAGTAGACCATTGAAGACAATCTTAGACATAGATTTAGACCTCAATTTCAAACTTAAACAATACATGGACATCCTTTGAATATTTTAACAATGTCTCTACATAATAAGTGGATAAAATAGGCACAAATACTATGATAACAAGAAACCTTAACTTCTCCAAATACCTTAATTTTTTCTAAGGTACCTTAACTTTGTCAATCAAGGTTTAGACCATTATATAGGATTCCAAGGGAACTTGACACAATTTCACTCTAAATAGGACAACCTATAAATACCTAACCCATCAAATAATGACTCAAAACATGCTATCACATCATAATCTCTTCAAGCAACCCATAGTACATATAGTTAAACTTTGAACAATGTTGGAAGGCTTTAGAGGCCATTCGAAGATCATGACAAGGTTTAGGAAGACCATGTACTCTTGTAGAGACCTATGAGAAATTTTTGGACTACAGGGGTTGAAATTTTTCTTAAGAAGCCAAATTATCAACATTTTTAATGAATCATAAAGGTTGAACTTCCTATTGGTCAAGAGAATGAACTATCTCATCTTTTGAGCAAGACCTTGATTATGGTTTCAATAACCTTGAACAAACAAGAACAATTGAATACCCTATAAAACACATAAAACAAAGGAAAACACACCCAAAAAAAAAAATCAAGCACACCACACTACGCTTGTGCTGACAAGCACTTATTGAAAACAAGATAACAACAACCTATTATAAATAGCTAACTTGAATATGTCTTCTTCTTTCTGGATCAAAGGTGAAGTTTATAATAGCTCACCTTATATGAGATAGGTAATGATGTGGAATAATTTCATCCATGGATTTTATTCTTAATGGATACATCTTATTTTCCAATTCATTTTTCATGTTCTCAAGTGAGATGATAGAAGAAAATACATCACCTATGAACATATATTCATTTGGTTGTTCAAATTTCACCCTTTAATTCTCTTGGTTTCTTATGATCATTTTAAGAAATCTCTTGTGATTTGGAGATCCATCATGTTAGTCATATGTTATCTCAACATGATCAGGTATAACTAGGATTTTTATTAAATCATTATAGCATGATCATATCTAAGAACTCCATCTATCAGTATAACTTCACTTTCAAACTTTCATCTAAGCTTAAGCAATCCTTCTTTAAGTTCTATATAAATTTGTGACTTGTTTAGGTATTCATGTTTTTCATCCTCATGAGGTACACTAAAGGTCAATGTATCTTTACTTGGATAATGTATGGGCTATCAACTTGAGGCACTACTGCAACAAACATTTTAATTTTCTCTTCATCATGCTAAACTTATTCATTTTTTTGATAGATCTTGGAAAGGTCAATGACCAAAGTATCCTCAATATTATCCATAATAGGTGTAAGCTCTTGGAGATTTTCAAACTCATTAAAAAATTTCCAATATTGATTTCATAGGCTTCCATCATATTCTTGATTAGTGTTCATGTGATCATGATAATGATCTAGTGCTTTAATTACGATTTTGACATAATATTAATTAGAAAGCTTCTCTTGGAAACAAGGAATGAGTCCTTCAAATTTAATGACACTATGAGTCTCAAAATCGACACATGCCTTCTCTTAAAGGTTTTATCATTGTTCTAACACTATTGTAATTTGAACAACTTTTTCGTGTCCCATTGGTATGCATTTTTCTTAGAGTTTATCTTTCTCTTGAATATGTTGTTGGTCATAGCAATCAAATTTGGATTGAGCTTCTTAAATTTCCTCCTCTCTAGCATTCTTAAAGGCTAAATTCTAATTATCTTTACCAAGATGTGTACCAATAGTAATTTATTCCTCAAATTCACTTGAATCACCTTTATTGTAGACTTCTTGAGGCATAATTTTAGCTATTACTAAATTTTATTGACATGGAATATCACTTCACCAAATTTTTCTTCTTTAAAATATGGTTCGTCCACCTAGATGGAACAAATATTAGGCATTTTGTCACTATGAAACTTGGTATAATAAGGATGCCATGTGATCATGATCATCTTGTCTATACAAGTATTTTTATTCATTTAACTTTATCTCATCTACTCTCCAATCCATAAGTCCTCCCTCCAATATGGATATGGTTGGAGGGAACAATTATCTAACTAGTGGATTTAGAACATAAAGATTTACAAGCTGCTCCTGAGTGAGTTTAGGGGGTGAAGAGGTACTAAGAAAGCTTGGGAAATTCTTAGGTTGGCTACTCATAACCTCTTTATCTCTTGGAATACTTAGACATATATGGATAACTTTATTTTAAGTAAGAGGTGAGGGGACTTGGAAGTTTGGTAATATCCTCATTTTAACCTCTTCAGCCTTTCTCTCATCTTGGTTTGTGATCTAGGCAACAATTCAGGTGACAATTTGGTGATGGTTCTACCCCAATTGATGATGGAACTTTTGAGAGCCATAACTTTTGCACCGCAGCTCCAATTGACTCACCATTTGAAATGTTGGAAATATAAGAATGAGGAGAATGTCATGAGATGTCCTAGATATTTGATTGATGAATTTTGACCCCTAAAAACTCAATGGAAGTGCCCCAAATTTCAATTTTAGTAGTGCAGTCTAAAAATAGTAAGTTTTTAAAAATAATAATTCCTCAAATTTTGTATTATTTTAAATCATGGAAGTTGAACAAATTCATATCCCTTGAGATTGTTGAGCTTCCACATCCTCCCCTACATTCAAAATATGTATAAATGAATATGTAACCCGAAATGGAAATCAGACATCTCTTCCCAGAGATAAGCATATATTTGTATTGTGATCTTGAGTAATAAAACATCTCTTCTCAGAGAATTCATTATTACTACGTTATTTTTGTGTTCTTGAAATATTTTTCAACCAAAACTTTAAAGTTTTGGATTAATTTTGGTTTTAAACTAGAGTAGTGGTCCAAGTATATTGGCATGGGGCATATGGAGGTGAAAGCTCATAGGATTGGTTGAATTGAGATTTTTTCTCCTTTAAGGCCAATATCTCACTAGAAATGATTTGAAAGATGTATTTTAACTCTTCAAAATCATTAGAGAAGCTAGGTGTAGCTTGAAAGGGTGGTTGAGGAGGGTAGGAGGGGTAGTATTTCTAATAGGAAGGTTACCAAGGGGATTGATAGCACTCACAAGGAGGTTATGGGTGATGTTCTTAGAAATAAGGAGGATGATAATGTCATATGGCTAATAAGGTACGTAATTGGTTTTTCAATGGGGATGCTAAAGAACACCATATGACTGATGTGAGCCATCATAATACTAGTAGGGGTTGATATAGGATTGATAAGGATCATTGTGAGGTTGGTATGGGTCATCATAGGGATTATAAAGAATTATATAACATACATCTCCTACATATCCAACCATCAAATGCCATGAGAAAAATAGAGAACAAGAAAACTATCAACAATATTTGTTCTTACCATTAGATAAAGACTTTATGATAACCCTTTTTATGAGATATTTAGTTATAATTTGTGACCATAATGCTTGCATCTCCTTGAGATCATTGAATGATGAGAGTGTATACTCTAATCTCCTTGAGCTTTGATCCCACTGGGCATGCTATAACTATTAACCAGCAAACTACACCTTTATGAGAATATAATTTAGACATTTCTAAGTTTGGGGTAACATGAGATTAGTACATGGCTATGGGTGACATATAGGTGGAATAAACCTATAAGTTATGGGTATATCTCCCTTGATCCATTATTTAGGCTTAGTTTATATACCTACTAATTGTTTTTCATGAAAGGGGTAGAGAAACATGAAATAAACCTACTTTAATAGAGTTAATACACTAATATAAACATCCTCCACCTACCTATCCTACATTATGGACATGAACACAAGATAAAACAATATACAAACTCATAATGGCCTCTAGGCTTGAGTGTTTTAATAATGAACATGAGATCCAAATAAGAACCAAGAGGGTGTGATCAATAGGTTTGTTAAAATACACTTGATGAATTAGCCTCCATACTCATCTAATGCAAGGCCATGAACACACTTCATATGACCTACCAAGATGATAAAACAACCTATAACTATTTAAGGAAATGTGACAAATGAAGGAAGTTTACTTACTTACACTAACACTCATAAACCACCATAACTATTCATTATTTTTAAGCATATGACAAATCTAGAAACAATATCTATTCAATGTTCTAAGTTACAAACAAGTGTTCAGTAGGGTAAGGCTTCACCATACTCCACCAAGGGTTTTATTACAAGCCAAAAGGGGCTATTTTTATAGAACATCAAAAGGAAAGAGAGGAATAATGTGTCATGGATGTGTGGAGGAGAGGTAATGATGATGATCCTTCTTCAACCAAGTAGTAAAAAATATGAGTAGGGGTATAAATAACCCCATAACTCTCCCCATGTGATGCTTTGGTGGCATAGTGATCTTTATTACAAGATGACTTAGTCATTGAATAAGAAGTTACATTGACACCTTTTGAAGAGATAGTTAAAAACATATTCCATTTAATTTGATTTTATAATGGTCATCTCCATACTTCATCATGTTCTCCCACATCTTTACCACATAACAACTGATGCTTTTTATTACATTCAACTCCTATGCCTTCATGACCCTTAATCTATAATTGAAAATATCTAAACTATGTTAGATATACGTATGATATCCTTTAAGGTTATTTTAAGAACCTATCCTATTGTTAAAAAAATCTCATCAGGACCTTTGATTAATAACATCTTATTAAGACCTCTCTCTAGGCTTTATAGGGATGAAAATGAATTTGTCAAACTATGTTTCTCCTCACTACCACTCTAGGTTTCATTTTTTTTAAAGGTACATCACCATATATGTATAATGTTTTATATCTCATCCTAATTATTCAAACCTAAAAATAAATTTCAAGTATTTCTACCTAGTTACATTAGGTCTCATGGAACTCTTGATAGCATATTTGATCAACGCTAGGGGTCTTGACTCTCAAGGAGATGTTTCAGTCACTATAACTCTCCCTCATGAGACTCTATAAAAATCATCTAAACCTTAATCTTATCATATATGGTTCTATGACACCCTAATAGGCATTATCCAAAATAACTCTATGAGAAACCCTCTGAAACTACCCCTTTTAAGGTTATGGTAGTCATTCTTGGGCCACATCTGTACATCTTATACTTCACACATGCCAACCAGTATCTGATTATTTAGTGTATATAGGTTATATAATCACTTACATTTATTAAAAATATTTTTAAGTATAAAACCTATTTCAACCTTTCTTATTAGTTGGGATCCCCAAACACCTAGTCCTTAGTTTTCCAATGTGAATAAAGTTGCTCCTCGAGCTAAAATCCTACATTTTATGAGGTTGAGAGAAGTCAAATTGCATTAAAAAGAGAAAAACATGTCCCTTGAGTTGAAAACACCTCAAATGCATTCCTCATATCATGTTCCTATTTTTTTTTTCTTTTTTAGCTTTCCAAATTATTTGTATACCCCTCACACCTATGCCTAGGGTTTGTTTACTTCAGAACATAGTTAACCCTAGAGGAATGTTAGTGCATTTTATTTCCTATTCAATAACCCAAACCTCATTAATCCATATTATAATTTTTTTAATCACATACCTAATAATCCAATCCTCAAAACACTCTCAAATATTCAATTTGTCTTTAACTTTCATGCATAGTCCTGTGATTACCTATTTAGGCATATTAGCCCTAACTAACTTGGCAAGGTTCTTGTTGCCTCCAAGAACCAATAAATTTCAATGTAAAACACCATAAATTTTTTTAATTCAAATAAATATACCTTTTTCCCACTCATCCATGCCCTACTTTCTTAATTGGAGATTTTAAGTTTCATTTATTGATGTATAACATATAGGGTCTTTTCACCTAAAAAAACAAACCTCAAAGTCATTTGTAACTCAATTTCCTTGTTTACCATGACTGGCTTATAGGAGTTTATGTCTATTCTAATAGGTATATTGACTAACCATGCAAATTTATCCTTCTCTACCAACATTTTATCACTTAAATGGTCATTAGGGAGTTTTTAAAGATTCCCAAATCATATTTTATGTCTTTAATTCTTTGAGGTATTTCTTCTTCATTATAAGAGAGTATTTCTTCATCATTTTACCCACTACCTAGTTGTGTATGATATTTTGGGCCTACTAGCCTAAATAAACTTATCTCTCTTTTAATTTACTCTATTTTGAATATATGTCTCACACTCCATACCTGACCTCTTTTATTTAAACTAAGCAAGCCCTTGTATTTCTAGTTTATAGGCCCACTAAGCCACTAGGCAATCTTGTAGGTGTTTAGGGACTCTATTTATAGGGTCATAACGAGTTTTTTTGTCATATATTCTTTAAATTACTCCTTAGTTATCTATATCCTTAGATGTTTTGAAATACTTTTTCTATCTATTTAAGCCCCAAACTTACTATTATACATGATATTCTCTCTTCAATCTTGAAAACAAATTGGGATACCTATAGTTGATTATTTGGGGTCTTAAATATAGGTAAAAGGGTGAGTTATCCATTAATTTATATTTTATTACACTCTTAAAATGATAACATCATGATAAAATCCTCATTATCTCTATACACCTCTATATCTTCTTGACTCATTACATAATTGGTGTTTCTTCAATTCTTCAAGCCACATCCCTATGTACTCATTTGATGATCTTGGTTGAGATCTCATCTTGGGATGGTCTGATCATTTTTTGGATATGATTATCAATTATATATACTTATTCATGATCCCTATGACTCCTTTGTACTTCAACACCCTATCCCAAAATTCATAAGCCCTAACTTCTCAATATTCCTAGAGATGACAAGTGGGTGCTCAAATGAGATCATGTCTCTCTAGCACTGAGAATGGATTATTAATGTGAGAAAATGAGGGATACAGAATTAATACTAAATATAATAACATTTAAAAGGATATAATTTCATGTCATAATACATACATATGATTTTCTATAGTGAAAACACCTATGTTAAACCCTTGTAATGGAGATCACCTTGTATGGTAGCCATACTAAAAATAGGATGTTGAGGTAGTTTAGTGTTAATTTTATCATAAATTACACCATAAATTATTTTATAAAATTTTAATTGAAATCTAAGAATCCATAATTCTAATCAACAAATTGTTCTTGATAGATTTCATGCATTGAAGTCTCTAAAATGCCAAGAAATTACTTCCTGTAATTTGCAAGTGTAACCATATGAAGGTTTTCTTGCTCTCATGAGCTCACAAGTTTGAACTATGGGTTTATAACTAGTTATATGTAATTTTAGAACCTTTATAAGACACATACAAATAATCAAATAAGATGATAAAGTCTCTAAAATTATTGCAAAGATGACCCTGTATAGATATAGGAGACCAGTTTGACTGCCTAGATTCTTAACCATTCTTCACAAATCATTGGTAATCAATCTAAAAAATATATATAATAATGGAAAGATCATAATACCCCCTTCCTTTTATGAAAATATTGGATCACCATTTTCTCTCTCTTATATAGATTAAGCATAAACCTAACTAGTTGTCTAAGGCTATCAATAAGAGCAATAGAGAGAATGGAATATTTTTTTCCATGTTTGTCTTTGAAAATCATGTGTTGGATGGTGGATCCTAATATTTTAAAATTCCTAGTTCCTAATGAGGGGTTTTTGGGGGAAATTCCCCCAACTAAGGTCACCATAAATTTGGACCATTCACTATTAGGTCATATATCTAATGGTATAAATTATGTTGGTGTATTTTTGATCTAATATGTAACCCTCCTCTGATATGAGGGCATGGTAATTATGGTGGCACACTATGTGAGTGAAGAGGATATTTCAATAGATGTATTTTAGGTTTTTCATTTCATTTTAGATTGAATAAGAGAATAACTAGTTATTTTTATGTGGATGTCACCCATGTTGGGTGAACCACATTAAATCTATGTCTCTATTGTGTTATGTTTTCTAAATTTTATTTCCATTTTTTATTTCATTAATATTTATTTGCATCCTATATTCCTAACAACTAGTATTAGTGCAAAAATTTTATTTAGTCGATAAAATTGTAGGAAAAGAGGGTTACTAGTTCAAGTGAGAGTAATCATGGAAGAAGGCAAGTTTAAGGTCAAAAAATTCAATGGCCAAAACTACCATCTATGGAAGATACAAATGGAGGACTATCTATATCATAATCATATTTTCATACCATTGGGAGAAATATTAAATAATTTGATGAATATGAAGGATGAATAATGGGAGGTTCTTGATAGAAAGGCACTAGGAACAATATGATTGTGGCTAGTAGCATTGATGGCCTTCAATAGTTCAAAAGAAAATAAAATAGTAGATGTTATAAAGGAATTAGACATACCATATGAAAAAATATTAGCCTCCAACAAGGTATTTCTTATGAAGTAATTATTTAATATGGAGATGGCAGAAGGTGGGTCTATTTCTCATCATTTAAATTATATTTAACATGGTCACAAATTAGTTAATATATGTAGGATTCAAATTTGATGATGAGGTTAGGGATATTTTGATTCTTTACTCATTATTTGAAAGCTGGAATGGCTTAGTCATGGCTATGATTAATTTTATCTTGAGTTCAAATAATTTAAAGCTTAATGATGTTATTGGCATTATTCTTAGCAAGGAAATGTGATGAAAAATCACATTTGAGACATCAAGTATTGCCTTTAATATGGATAAAAGGGGAAGAAAAAAGGATAGAGGAGAGGTCCTAGGAAATCATGAGAATTATAATAAGGGCATATCCAAATCCAAAGGAACATTGGTGTGTTGGATTTTCAAGAAGAAATGACACCTAAAGAAATAAAGTTGGTTTTGAAAAGAAAAATAATGAGTTGGACAACAAGATAAAAATTAGGAAGCAAATGTAGTAGGTGGTGTGTTACCAAATGTTTTAATCCTTTATTTATATTATACTAATGATTATTAGGTGTTAGATTTAGGGTCTTAATTTCATTCTACACCCCATAAGAAATGTTTTCAAGATTATGTTTAAGGTGATTTTGGATAGGCATATTTTGGTGATGGTGAACCTAGTAAAATTGTTGGACAGAGTAAGATACAGATAAAATTATATAATGGAAACAAATGATTGTTGAAAGAGGTGAGGCATGTTCCTAAGTTGATAAGAAATCTAATTTTAATAGGGCAGTTGAGAAGTGAGGGCTGCACATTTACATTTATATAAAATTTGTAGAAGGCCATTAAAGGATCATTAGTAATAGCAAAAGGAGAGAAGGTAGATACATTATATTTATTTAATGGTAATGTTGAATCTTCTATTATTTTATCTTCTACAAAATTAGATACAAAATTATGGCACCACAGACTTGGGTACATAAGTGAGAAGGGGAAACAATTTCTCCACTCAAAGAATTTGTTTATATATTTGAAGAAGGTGGGTTTGGATTTTTGTGAGCATTTTGTGTATGGAAAATAGAAGAGAGTCATATTTCTTAGAGTTGGGAAGATAAAGAAGGATGAAAAGTTATATCTTGTGCATACATATGTATGTGGACTAAATCAAGTATCATTCCTTGGTGGTTCATCTTATTATTTTACTTTTTTTAATGATGCAACTAAAAAAACTTGGGTCTATTACACATAAAAAAATATAATATGTTTGATACTTTTAACAAATGGAAAGCTTTGGTTGAGAATGAGATAAAAAATAAGCTGACGTGTGTTAGATAAAATAATAGAGGTAAGTACTATAGTAAGGACTTTAATAATTACTATTCATCCCATGGGATTCATAGAGGGAAGACAGTTCCAAGAACACCATAATAAAATGTTGTGTCAAAAAGGATGAACATGACAATCATGGAAAATTCAAGGAACATGAGATGGCATGCAGGGTTTCTCTTATAGTTTTGGGTAGATGTTGTGGATACTATTGTTTATTTAATAAGTAGAGGGCCTTCAAGTCCTTTGTATGGTTGAATTCTAGAGGAAGCATGGACATTTAAAAAAGTAGGGTATTCTTTTTTAAATACTTTCAACTATGAATTATTTATCCATACCAATAAAGAAAATAGAACCATGCTTGAAGAAAAATCTAAGAAATGTACTTTTATTGGATATGGAGTTAATGAGTTTGGTTACCATTTATGGGCTTTTGAAAATTATAAAGTCATCAGGAGTAGAGATGTGATCTTTAATGAGAAATTCATGTATAGAGATCATTTTCATGGAAAGAAATAAGAAAATACAAATATAGAATATGTAGTACTTGATGAAATCACTAAAATGCAATTCTAGAAGTGCCAAAAAATCAAAATGTGTAAAAATACAACAACAAAAATGACAAGTAACTCAAAATCATAAAACTATACTTAGAATATATACTAGAGTAAGTAGACTGCATGAACTATACTCTCCTTCACTTTATTATTTATTATTGACTGATGATGGTGAGCCATAAATCTATGGAGAAGCAATGCAGGTAGAAACCAAAAAGAAGTGGGAGCAAGGCATGAAAGATAAGGTGGAATCCTTGGTTTATAACCAAATTTGGGATTTGGTTTATTTACCTACAATTAAAATATCATTACATAATAAATATATTTATAAGTTGAAGGAATAAGATTGAGTCAAACAGAGGTACAATGATAGACTTGTTGTAAAGGGGTTTGCACAAAAGAAAGGTATAGATTTTGATGAAATATTATCTACAGTTGTTAAAATGACTTGCATAAGAACTATTTAAAGTTTGGTAGTAGTAAAATATTGTCACATTGAATAGTTATATGTAAAGATTTCCTTATTTTATGGTCACTTGGAGGAGAAAATATATATGGAGAAGCCATAGGGATACAAATTCAAAGGTAAGGATAAAATGGTTTTTAGATTGAATAAGAGTTTGTATGGCCTAAATCAAGCTCAAAGGTAATGGTATTTTAAATTTGACATTTTTATGATAAAATAAGGTTATAGGAGATGGCATTGTAACCATTGTGTTTATTTTAAGAGACTAAATAATGGTGGCTATATTATCTTGTTATTATATGTAGATGACAAGATTATTTTAAGGTATAATATACATGATAAAAATGATCTCAAAATAAAACTCTAAAATTCATTTGTAATGAAGGATTTGGGTTCTGTAAAGTAAATCCTTGGTATGTGAATAACAAGAGATAGGAAAAATGGAAAATTGACATTGTCTCAAGATGAGTACATCAAGAAGGTGTTACTTTGGTTTAATATACAAGATGCAAAACCTGTGAGTACACCTTTGGGAGGGCAATTCAAATGGAGAAAGAAATAATGTCTTAAAACATAAGAAGAAATAAATTACATGTCTAAAGTGCCCTATGATTAAGCATTTTGAAATCTAATGTATCCTGTGGTGTGGATGAGACTAGACATTACTCATGTAGTTTGAGTTGTTAGCATGTTTATGAATAATCTAGGAAAAGTGAACTAGGATGAATTCAAGTGGATTCTCAGGTATTTGAGAAGGACCACTATTAGACAATTTTGATATGAAGGTTCAGATGTTACCTTACAAGGATATGTTGATGCAGACATGGATGGATATTTATATGGAAGGAGGAACACCAAAGGTTATGTATTAAATATTTGTGACATAGTAGTTAGTTGGATTTCAAAATTATAGAATATATTTGATCTATCAACTACAAAGGTAGAATATGTTGTAGCTATAAAAGTAAGCAAGGAGATTATATGGATCAAATGGTTCAAAGAGTTGAGGTAGAAGCAATAATATTTTAGGTTGTATAGTGATATATAGAGTGTGATTCATTTATTAAATAACATTCCACTCAAGATCTAAACATATACAACTTAGGTATCAATTCATTCATTTAGTTTTGGAATATGGTCAGCTGAAGTTGGAAAAGATCCATATGATTTAGAATCCTAAAAATATGCTAAAAAAGGTAGTCAGAAAAGAGAAGTTGGATATTTTTTCATCTTCAATGGGTCTTCATGGATAACAAGGAATATGAAAAATTTACCAGGGTCAAAGTTAAAATAAAATTCCAATGAAGAGTTGTAGCTATGGAGTTGTAGCAATATATCTCCAAGTGGGATATTGTTGGATGGTAGAGCCTAATCTTATTATAATTCTTAGTTCTTAATATATGGGGTGTGGTGGGGAAGATAACTCCCCACTAAGGTCACCATAAGTCTAGACCATTCACTATTATGTCATAAATCTAATGGTGGAAATTATGTTGGTGCATTTTTAACCTAATATGTAACCCTCCTCTGATATGAAGGAATTGTAATTATGGTACATAACTATGTGTGAGTGAAGAGGATATTTTAGTGGATATATTGTAGGTTTTTACCTTCATTTATTAGATTGAATAAGAGAACTAGTTATTTTTGTGTAGACGTAGCCCATCTTGGGTGAACCATGTTAAATTTGTGTCTCTATTGTGTTTTTTTTTTTGCATTTTATTTCCATTTTTTATTTCATTAATATTTATTTGAATTTTATATTCATAAAACCATGGAATTTATTCTCTGATGCATGCCCATTTTTCTACATTTTTAATGATTAAGATCTTGAAAGGATATTTGTGGTCAAGAATATGGAAATGAGGAGTAAAATAATTCTTTAAAACCAAGTGATATGGGTGTATGGAATTTGAAGGATCATTTTCAAGCATGTGGGGCCATTTTATGATGAATAAATGACATTTGACCCCTAAAGATAATTCCTTTTGCACATAAAACCACATTATCATGAATTGGAATGGTTATGAGACCCTTTTAAGAGTCCTAATTCAATGTGACACTAAAACATATCTTATTCAAAGGTTTATAATATGGAGGTTGACTCATATGACATGTTTGAAAGGTAATTTAATGACTTATAGGGCCAATTAGAGCTTGAATCAATATTTACCAAGGAAACCATTAAAGACAACCTTGGACACAACTTTGGACCTCATGTTATGACTTAAATAAGACTTGGACATTGTTTTCATCTTGTTAACAAGGAATCTCCCTAATAAGTGGATAAAAAATGTATAAATTTTATGAGAACAAGAAACCTTAACTTCTCTAAATACCTTAATTTCTACTAAAGTACCTTAAATTTGTCAAACAAGGTTTAGGCCATTATCTAGGCTTCAAAAGGCACTTGACACCTTTAAGTGAAACATAGGACAACCTATGAAGACCTAATACATCATTCAAAGACTCAAAAAATTATGTCACATGAGAATATCTTCAAGAAACCCATAGTACATATAGTGAAACTTCGAATAATTCTAGAACACTTTATATACTAGTTGAAGATCATGACAAGGTTTAAGAATACCATGTACTATTCGAGGGATATATGAGAAATTTTTAGACTATAAGGGTTAAAAATTGGGTTGGGAGGATAAATTATCAACAAGTTTAAAATAAGAAGAAACTTTATCTAGTTATTTAGATTGGAAAATCCTCATAGAGGAACAAAGACAAAACATATGTGAGGTAGTCTCATCTATTATTTCATCTATTTCCATTATAAATGTTCTAGCTATAGATTTGCCTCCATCTATCCCAAGTATTTTTTGTCTACTTCTTTTGATACATCCATTATTTCTTCTTCAATTCAAATAAAGGACCCAAAAAATGGTGTTATTTTTCAAATTAAGGTTAAAATTTACACCTAAAACCCTAAAATTCCACCAGCCCTCAATAAAAATTCATCTCAACTGGAGTTACCCATGCCACAATCTTTACCCATACATTCATCTATTATGACTATTGAAACAATTGTAGTATTTACTTAGTATGTGTTTGAATTTACTCCATTAAGAGATCCTTCACCATGGGATAGGATTGTTTATCCACCTCCCTAATTCCCCATACAAATAAGTCCACCATTGGTACCTCCATCAATAACACCTCCTCTAATGACTCCTCCACCTTTCACTTCTATTGACCCAACTGAAAATATGAATAAACAAGGTAACTTGTTATTCCTAAAAGGGAAAAGTATATTTCAATTGAAATGGATGAAATATATATCATGGTTGTTACAATGTTACCTATAGTGTCTACTTACTTTGACAAAAAGAGTGGAACCATCCAAAGGATGAGTAAGAGAAAGGCTTTGAATCTTCAAAAAAAGGAATAAATTGAATTTGAGAAAAGAGATAATCTATCTCCCTTGGAAAATAAATTAAAAAAGGATCCTAATGATCCTAATAAATATATTTCCAATTTTTATGCTTTTGTGGATTCAACTAGTGAAGCCATGAAAGATATGTCTTACAACTGCCACCTAGGTAAGTCTCCATATGTTTTTATAAGATTATTTCATATAAATTTTAATTATTTATTTTTATTCTTAGATACCTCTGGTAAGTTGACACTCATCCAATACCATCATTGAGGATGCATCCTCTCACATAATCCCTATCGTGTCATCCCCTAATCCATTCACCCTTCTTCCCACTATTGTTATCCCTCCATTCATCATTCCTTCACCACCACCTATAGTGATACTTTCCAACATTGTACCTCCATCAGTTATTTCACCATATCCCTCTCCTTTTATTTCCCTTGTGGTCACTCACTAGAGGAAGGCTAAGGGTCCTTCCACTTCCTCTAAGGGGAAATAAATAGAATAAAGTTCATCTATAGGTTTACCTACCATAGAAGAATTCATTAATGAATAAGAGGAGGAAGAGCTTAAAACAATGATATCTTTAGTTGATTATTCAACTAATGAATTTAAATAAGTGGAAATAGTGATAGGGATCAGAACTAAATTGGGTGAAAAAGTAGCCCCAGATGATGAAGAGGGATATTTAGAGAAGGCTAAATCCATGAGCTCAAAAAGTTTAAAATAAGAAGAAAATCTAGATGGATATTTATATCATAAAATATTCATAGAGGAACCAAGATATAAAATATGTGAGGTATTCTCTTCTCTTTTTTCATCTATTTCCATTATTAGTATTCTACTTTTATATTTTCCTCCATTTATCCCAAGTATTATTTTATCTAGTTCTATTGATACATCCATTATTTTTTCTTTAATACAAATAGAGGCCTTAAATAAATGGGTTAATTTTCAAATTAAGGTTAAAATTTCTGGTTATAACCCTAAAATTACACCATCCCTCAAGAAAAATTCAACTCAACTAGAGTTACCCATACCATAGTCTTCACCCATACATTCATCTATTATAACTATTGAAACAAATGCAGGCTTGACCTAGTATGTGGCTAAAGTTGATCTAATTCCCCATAAATATAGTTGAATCATTGGCACCTCTATAAATAACACCTCCTCTACCTTTCACATATATTGACCCAATCTAATAGATAAATAACCAAGGGAACTTGTTTATTTTTGAATGGTTAAGGAGATGTATAATGCAAGGGATAAGAGATATAAAATGGATATTATAAAATTACCTATAGTATCTCCCATGTATACAAGAAGAGTGGAACCATCCAAAGTGTGAGGAAGAGAAAGGATTTGAATCTTCACACAAGTGAATAAATTGAACTCAAGCAAAGAGAGAATCTATTTATGTTGGATAAGAAATCAAAAAAAGATCTCAAGGATACTAATGAATATACTAAAAACATGAAAGATATGTTTAAAATTATAGAGCAAGTGCATCAAATACTATAGCAGATACAAACTATACATGTTTCTTGAGAGATAATTGATTATCTATAGAGTGCATCTCATAAGTTTTATAACATGAAAGATATGTTTAAAAGTATAGAGGAAGTGAATCAAATACTATAGCAGAGACAAAATATACATGTTTCTTGAGAGATAATTGATTATCGATAGAGTGCATCTTATAATTTATATAACATTTTGTATAGTATCTATAGATTATCTAGAGTGTGCTTTTATGGATTCAACTAGTGAAAACATGAAAGATATGTTTAAAACTATGGAGGAAGTGCATCAAATACTATAACAGAGATAGACTATACATGTTGCTTGAGAGATAATTGATTATCTATAGAGTGCATCTCATAAGTTGTATAAAATTTTGTATAGTATCTAGGTTATTAAGGTAGGAAACCAATATAATAGAATAAATGTAACCAATTTTTATCATAAAATGAAATAAATAGATAAGAGGTTGAGTATTTTGGGTCAATGCTTTAGCACCAGTTCTTTCAACTAGTTAAACATGATGTCTAACATGGATCCATCATGGGGCGTTAACTATGTAATTGCTAAAAGGGATACTTCCCTCAATTACCACAATCAGATGAATACTTTACTGAGAATTTTATCAAATAATGAAAGTGAAGCCTTGTAAATTTTGAAGGACATGATGGTCAACAATGTGATCACTCTTATAGGTGAACTAGTCAATAAGCCAAATTTTGAGAACCTCATCCAAGAAACTACAAACAACTTCAAAAAGGAATTTAAAGGCACTATATATAGAACCAATGAAAAAATATTACAATTGGTTACTTTTTCTAAGGATAGGATGACAAGAGTTGAAGCTATAGGATTATAATTCAAGAGCTCAAAATATGAAAAAATGAAGTGATGGCTAAGACCATCATACACTTCAAACCTTTCTCACTCAATTTTGATATCATAAATAAGGAGTTTGATGAAGTACATGTATGATTTGAAGAGTTTAAGGTAAAAGAGATCATTTTAGGCTTAGTACTAATGATTTATATTGAGTGTGGATTCCTTTGGGGATATCACATCACCTTAGGAGAATATTTTGGGGTCCTAGAGAGCTTCAAATATGTGGGGAACACAATTTTCTCTACTCCACCTTTTGTGCAACATTGTTCCACATGTGATTAGAATATTCATTATATTTTCTAATTTTTATGTTTTAATAGTTTGTGGAGTTATTTTTTAGATGCCTTTTCCCATGTTGACTTCTTTGATCATAGGGAGCTAGTTATTTTTTGGAAAAAGAGATGCCTTCATTGTTACAAGGAGTTGGTTGTGATCACATGGTGTTGGTAAATGTGCCTTTTAAAGGTAGAGACCTAATCTTGGTGTGTTACTTCATGGATGAACTTTTGGATGAGTTTGCTTAGGTGGAGGAGGTTTGTCACATGTTTGATAATGCTTATCCTGGATAAGCATTACACATTTCTCCTCCTTTTATGGATTTTATTTCATTTGCTATATATACGAGGTGTGGTGTGACCTTTAGAGGTTGATGGTTTATTTACAAGGTATGTATTTGAGGATCAAAGTCAAAGTTTAGGTATTTTTTAAAGTATAGGTGTCATTATACGGTGTGGTTTAGAAACTTGTGAGATACAACATTGTGTAGGTGCAGGTGAAAGTGCAACATTTTTTGTAGCATTTTCTACAAGAGATTTTTATATCTCTATGAGAGTTCATTATAGCCTTGTGTTTTGATTATAGTTTAAATTAAGAAATTTATTGGTGGATGTATCCCACATTAGGTAAACCATGTTAGATATATATTATCAATGTTATTATCTTATTATCACATTTATACTTTCATAATAATGGTGAATTAAGAAATCTTTTTGTGATGCATGTTATTTCATAATTTAAATATGATTTATGGTCATATTAAATCTAGTTTAAATTTTTTTAATTCCTAACAACTGGCATTAGAGCAATTTATTGCATTTTGTTAAAGTGGTAAATCACAAGAAGACTATTAGCTTGAATGGGAACTATGGGAGAAGAGATCAAATTTAGATTTGATAATTTTGATGGTAAACATTTTGGTTTGTGGAATGTATATGGAAGATTACCTATATCAGAAGGAACTTCATCTCCCCTTGGAAGGGAAAGGAGAATAACCTATAAATATGAGTGATGTGGATTGGCCATTATCTTATAGGAAGGCATTGGGAGACATACAATTATGCCTTGTATCTTCTATTATATTTAATATTTATGATGGGTAAACCACAAAAGATCTCATGGATAAACTTGGAAATTTATATGAAAAACCCTCTACATCTAATAAAGTTTTTCTTATGAAAAGATTACTTAACATGAAAATGTTTGAGAATGGTTCTATCGCTAATTGTCTTAATGATTTTAATAAATTTGTAAGTATGCTCACTTCAGTTGGAATTAATTTTGATGATGAATTTAGAGCTTTGTTAACATTATGTTCTTTGATTGATAGGTGGGATATGACTGTGAGTAATGCAGTCCCTACCAAGGGCAGCTTGAATTTTGAGGATGTTGTAGGTGTGATTCTTAGCAATGAAATGTGAAGGAAAAACACTAGTGAATCATCTTTAGGTAATGATTTATCCATTTATACTAGAGGGAGGAAAAAGGATAATATCAAAGGTAACCAAGGAAAGTCAAAAGGTAGATCTAAGTCTAGATCTAGATCAAAGATGATATGTTGGCATTGTGAGAAGAGTGGACACTCAAAGAAGGATTATTGGTCATTTTAGGATAAGAATTCTAACAAGGAGGAAATGAATGAGGTAAATGTGACATCAAGTAAATCATTTTAGGATGCCTTAATTCTTTCTATGGATAGTTTTTCTTATTCTTAGGTATTAGATTCAGGGGCTTCTTTTCATGCCACACTACATAGGCATTATTTCACTAATTATGTTCAAGAGAATCTAGGACATGTTTATCTTGGTGCTGATGAACCATGTGAGATAATAGGGAAAGGTTGTGTTAAGGTTAATATATATAATTGGAACACATGGCTAATTAAGGATGTCAAACACCTACCTATGTTGAGATAAAATTTGATTTCAGTGGGGTAATTAGGAAATGAGGAATGTTTGGTAATGTTTACCACAATTTTTTTTAAAGTTACCAAAGGTGCTCTTGTGATTTTGAAAGGTAAGAAATTTGGTACTTTATATCTGACTATTAGTGTTGATTCTTGTGATTTAGTTTCTTCAAATGGAGATGTAACTATGTGGCACTACAGACTTGATCAGATGAGCCATAAGGGTATGGAAATCTTAAAAGACAAGTTGCCTAGATTAAAAGACATAGATCTAGACTTTTATGAGAATTGTGTGTATGGGAAACAAAATTAGGTTAACTTATTAAAAGTTAGACCCATAAAGAAATATCACAAGTTAGATTTGGTACACTTAGATGTATGGGACCAACTCAAGTATCTTTTATTCGTGGATCTAATTATTATGTTACTTTTATTTATGAGGTAATTAGGAAAGTTTGGGTTTATTGAATTAAAAATAAATTTGATGTATTTAACACTTTTAATAAGTGGAAAGCCTTGGTTAATAATAAAATAGGTCTCAAGTTGAAATTTCTTAGATTAGATAATGGAGGTGAGTATTGTAGTAATGATTTATTTGATTATTGTTCTAAACATGGAATCCATAGGCAAATAATGGATCTAGGAACTCCATAGTAGAATGGCATATCTAAAAGGATGAACAAAACAATAATGCAATGTGCTAATAACATTAGGTTACATGTAGGGTTGCCTTTACAATTTTGAGTAGAAGTAGTTAGCACGATAGTATATCTGATTAATAAAGGACCTTCTATGCCTTTGAATGGAGGCATTATTAAAAAAGCTTGGTCTAGTTAGAATGTTGATTATTCTTTTCTTAGAGTCTTTATATGTGAGGATTTTAATTTCATTAAGAAAGAGGATAGGAACAAGTTAGAGGCTAAATTAAATAAATGCACATTTGTTGGTATGGTGAGGATGACTTTATGGAACATTAAAGATAAGAAAATATTTTGGTCTAGAGATGTAGTCTCTAATGAAAAATTCATGTATAAGGATCAATTGCAAGAGTAGGAATATGAATAGAAAGAGTACATGGTATTGGATGATATTGTGGATGTCAAAGCATCCAAATATCTAGTTTAGAAACCTTATACACAAGGACCCTAAACTCCTATGGTAAGAATATCTTCTAGGATAAGAAGAGCACTTGAACATTTTTATCCTTCTTTGAATTATTTATTACTTGTTGACAATGGAGAACTAGAGTGTTATAAGTAAGCAATGCAAATATATTATAAGTTTAAGTGGGAGAAAGCCATGGATTAAGAGCATAGATCTCTCATGGAGAACCAAATGTGTTATTTGGTAAAGTTACTTACGGGTAAGAGTGCATTACCAAACAAGTGGATCTTCAGAATAAAAGAAGAGGATGAATGGAGAAAAAGGTATAAGGATAGGATGGTGGTCAAGGGGTTCACAAAAAAGAAGGAATTGATTTTTATGAGATTTTATTTATTATTTTAAAAATGAATTATATTAGGACTATTCTTGTTTTAGTTATAGTTGAGGATTTTCACTTAGATTAATTATATGTGAAAATTTCTTTTCTTCATGGTGATTTAGATGAAGAGTTATATATGAAGCATCCACAAGGTTTTGAGGTCAAAGGGAAGGAGAACTATATGTGTAGACTAATAAAGAGCTTGTATGGCCTAAAACAAGATCCACAACAATGGTACAAGAAATTTGATTATTTTATGTCGAAACAATAATATCAAAGGTGTCATTATGACCATTGCATGTACATCAAACAATTTGATGATGGTACCTTTATTATTTTGTGCTTGTATGTCGATGACATGTTAGTTGAAGGAAATAACATACAACATAATCATATGCTCGAGAAACATCTTAGTGGCTCCTTTTATATGAAGGATTTGGGTGTTACAAAGTAAATCATTGGTATGAGGATTACTCATGATAGGAAGGAGAGGAAGATGATCTTATCCCAATTAGAGTATGTGAATAAAGTCTTGGAAAAGTTTAGCATGTTGTCTACTAAATCTATTGGTACTCCTTTGGTAGGCATTAACCCACACAAAATTCATTTTAAAAATTCAAAATATGGACCCATTATTTTCAATATATTTTCTAGGATCTATTACACCTTAAGAATCCATGATATGGATTTATTCATTCCAAATTCTAATGTGATCTTCAAAATTTAAAGTTATAGAAATTTGAAATTTGAAAATCAAATATTTCATGTTCATCTTGATTTATCCTAAAAATTAGGTTTTCATAATTATAATGATTAATGTGAAATATCAAGAGTAATGTTTTATCCTAGTGTTTCTATATTTTTAATGACCATAGGACCATTAACAATGAATTTTAATTATTCATGTCTATTCCTAGATTTATTATGCACAAGACCAGGATGGGTGGTATCACTCATTATCTAGAACTTATGGAAATTTGAAAAAGTTTTTATTTAAAATTATTGAGATCTGATAGTACAATATGAGGCATCACTTTTTTATCTTAATCATATGACCCTTTGAAATTTTTTGTAAGTCTTTAAAGTTCTCACTCTCCAAGAGTCTAATATGAGGCATCAGCACATTATATAGAACTTATGGCCCTTTGCAAAATTTTCTTATTATTTAATTTTTTTGAGCTTCAAGAAGAAGCCATGATACATTTTTTCATTACATGGAACCCTTAAAGCTTTAAAATTAAATTTAATGGTATAATGGTTCTGAGTTCTCGTATTCTAATGTTTCTAAGTTCATACATTTAATGGTTCTAAGTTATCATATTATAATGGTTTTGATTTCACAAATTCTAATGGTATTGAGTTCCTATAGTCTAATGGTTCCAATATTTTGAGCTCTGAGCATTCGATACTCAAAAGATTTTTATTTACCTAAAATTATAGAAACATTACATGGTTTTAATGGCCCCACAACCTTGTAGTTTAATACCTCTAAGATTTTTATCTTTGATAAAATAAAAAGTGGCTCACTTATATTGGAATTTACTTTTAAAATAAGACATGATTTAAATTATTTGGGAATAATGGATTTTTATTCCTATTTTAGTTAAGGGTTTAGATTAATAAATCAGTACAGAATATAACAATAGTTACAGACCTGATTTATGTAATTTTTTAAATCTTTTTTCACCTTTCTAAAAGTAATAATAAAGAGGAAGAAATATAATTTATCTAAAAATAGACTTAGATGGCTGATATAAAGGATAAAAATGGTTATGTAAGACTTTGATGGTGTCATAAACCTACATCTAGATTTCATTCAATGAAAGGACAAGAGAGCCAAAAAGTGGATGCTTTAGTATCTAACACTGTTGTCTATTCCTACCATTATTGTCCAAAATAATCATATAGACCTTAAAATTTTTGGGTAGTTACATTGTGCTTGTGTGAGCCTACCTATGAAAAATCAAGCATTGGTTGTTGATGGAACTCATTATAGAGCTAATTTTGTCTTAAAACCCTAACCTTGCATCATGATTGATAAAATAGTATTTGAATCAATTGAAAAAGTGGTGGGTTAGTGTGTATGATGTACTAAACATAGAATCCATACCCCTTGTACGGGCACACTACATATATACCAATACTCTGAAGAGGGATTAATCCATATGTAGTTCTTCCACCTAGTGTACTTTATACAATAGTGTGATATGGATACAAAATTCTAATTTGATAGTGTTTGAGGTGGATAGTGATTTGTATTAGTATTTGAATATGTTTGAAGCTATGTTGGGTGACTATATGTAGAGAATAGGGAAGTTTATATTAATTCTTTATTTGTATTCTTTCTTGATTTTTAAGTTTCATCACCTCCTTGATAAATGATCTTTGAGTGGGATTTTTTAGGGAACAATTAGTCATGGATCAGATGTCTTCATGCTAGGAAGACCCAATTAAGGATAAAGACAAAATTAAAATGACTATTTGGGATCAAATTTAAAATGGATGGGAGCACCAAAAATGAGACACTTTGGGGTTTGGTATTGTAGTCCAAATTTGGTGCTCTTCTCCTATAGTCTCAAGACCTAGGGGATTAGGATTGGCATGGGGAATATTATCTATATGAGGTATAATTAGGGTTTATAAGGTTTTAGATGATTGGTAATGATAAAAAAGGTTTCTATAAGGTTTTTAAGAGCATTTAATAAGGACCTATAGTTGGGGTGTCATAAGCCACACTCAAACTACTAATTTGGACATTTTATATGACTACATTTGCCTCCTTTTATTCTAGTGATGTAAAAAAGTGAAATACTAATATAAAGGAAAAATATAAAGCATACCTAAACTTACCTTCAAGGGTGAATCCCATGAAGATGTGTGATGTTGATTCTGCATAAGGAGATCACAATGTCGATCATAAATCTATAAGATAAAAACAAAGAGTAAATCAATTCTTACTAGACATGTTATGTCTAAAATAAAAACATAAAGATTGGGTAAAAAGAGAGAGGAAGAGAAAGGAATGATTACACCTCATTGGGTATACAAACCAATACAAAACCTATTGTGATGTTGAGTGATGTTGGGTATGTGTTGTACCAAGTGTAATATTATGAATGGAGTTGAGTAATCAATTCCTCAAGGGTGGCTCAAGAATAAAAGGTCTATCCAATTGGCTCCATTATCACCCACTAAGTGAAGCTATGTGATCATGAATGTGTTAATTAGTATTTGGACTACATGTCCAATCCCTCTGAATAGGTGGCTTAAGAATATAAAGGCTAGCTAGTCCTTGTCTCCATCATTTCCTACTAAGTGTGAACTATAAACTGATACCAATATGAATATGTGTCATATGAGATGGCTCATTAATATCATGAATACTCTATAATCTTAAAACGTGGAATAGATAACCAAATGTGTACTAAGAACTAGGCTAATCTTGGCCACTCTGAAAGGTGGAGATTAGGCTTGCATGAAAGCCACTCTAAAATGATGCCAGCCCACTATATATGGAATAAATCACAAAATATTGATAATACCTAGGTAATAAAATGAATTGGAAAGAAAATATGGCAAATGTGTTACACACATTACCCTCAATCACTCATGTTTATAATATGGATTCTGATTTGAAAGTTGTACCAACTACCCAATCTAAAACTAGAAGTGAGAGCCATAATTATTCTCATGATTCCCCCTATATCTAAATAATTTGAGTAAAACTATATAAAAACCACCTAATATGAACTAAAATATAGTTGAAAAAACTATAATTGACCTTACTTTTCTATCTATTTCTAATTTTTTTTAATTTTTGGCTATTTGGATAGGATCACCAGAAAGTGGACACTTTAGTGTTTGATGTCGTAGTCCAAATGTGGCGCTCTTTTCATTTACTATTTTTTTATTACTATTCTATATTCATCACTATTTTTTTGGTTTGTTTTACATGTTTTGAACTTTGATTGTTATTTTGAGTGTTTTGAAAATAATTTTTTACTGGTAGAAGTCTCTGATCTCTATGAAAAAACCATTGTTTGTTTTCCCCTCTTATGAGGGTACAAATGAATACCCTATAATGAATAACGTCAAAATAAATAACTTTGAAAGTATGTTATGTTATGAAAATACATGATATAGAAATGATAATAAAAAATATGTCTCAAGATATAATATATTTTACAATGGAGATTCTATTATCAACAAGGGTATGCCTAGATATGTTTAACAATGTAATACCATGTTTAGTATACTAATCTAAAACTAGAACTCATGTTAGTTTTTAAGGAGGGATGGAGGATGATGTATATCATGGCATCCAATAAGGAAAGATAATGAATGATTTAGATCATGGAATTGTAAACAACTGAGAAGAAAATAAGAATGCAAGGAAAGAAGAATACAAAAGAGGCCAAGGGGCCAAGAAAACAAGGGACATCAGCACATATCACTCAAATTAGGAAAACAAACATATAATACATGTTCAAAATGCCCACATACACATACAATTGTAAACAATCAAGATCATCACAAGGGATAAAAGCACATGCAAGAGTACAAGCAAAGGATATTGGAAAATGTCTTAAAGCACACACAAATAAAAAAATAAGGACATACAAATGAAATCACATATAAATACTATTGTATCTAACTAATCAAAGCAAGAAGTGAAAGGATGTAAAACATGTAGTACAAGACTAGGTAGATGTCAATAAATACATAAGTGATATATACTAATGAGTGTCGGTAGAAAAAATTGTGTAGGATATTAAGTAATGTACATCAACATGATAACTATAGTGTGTGGTGTATTAATGGAATAACTTAGATGGTGTAGTCATGTATAAAATTCCCATGATGGGTAGATATGTTGATGTATGTAATGTAGAAGTAGGATACCCCCTCAATGAGTAGAGTGAAGCAATCAAGGATTTAGGTGTCACTGCACACACTCAAAGAAGATCAAGTGAAGCATGGTAATATAGATAAATTTATAAACAATAGCATAGAACAAAAAAATGTAAGTCTAGAATGGTAGTAGAAATGTAAATCATGGACAATGCATATAGTTGAAAAATGTTTTTGGTATTTTGAGTTATTTGAGTGTTTTTGTATTTTGACATGTTATATTGTTTTTGGTATTTTGAAATATTATAATATTTTTGGTATTTTGAAATAATATATGTATAATTAATTATAATAAAACTATGTAAAATAATGTAAAAAATAAACTATGTACAAGTAAGTTGAGAAATTGTGTACAAAATTAAGCAAAAAGAAACTATGTACAAAAATGTGAGTAAAGCAATATATACATAGTGATGTAAAAGACTAAGATAGAGGGGGTAAAAGGCTTAATGATGGATCTTATTAGGGATAAATATGGAGGAAGGGATCACATCCATCATCAAATACCTTAAGATTATCATCACATGCTGCAGAACTCTATATACATGGTGGCTATCTCCTTAGGTGTCAGTAAGATATGTGCTCTTTATGTAGTCAAAGATTTATCTTTAGTATGGTTTCATCCTACTAAAGGTGAATTGAGGGTTTCTCTAGTGGTGAAGATGTTGGTTCTCCTATAGGTCATTTATCTCTAATAGGAGGCTATCTCAGTGGAAGTGGTAGAGATGGTGCTAGTTGTGATATAATTTGGATAGTACCTCGAACATATAGTTTATCCAATCTCTACTATAAAGTTATATGAGTCTATGTCATAGCCTATGATTCGATGAAATAGATAAAATGGGTGACCATCCTACCATGATAACCTAATACTAGAGCTATGTCATACTATAGGTAGTGTGATTAATCCATGATCAAGTAACATACGTAACATAATCTATGGTTGATGTTATGTGTTACCCACCTGAATCTGAATGACTGACTCTATATCCATATAGGTAACCATGTGAAATATATGTGCCAAGTGATTTTTCCATGATTATGAATGTGGATTATAACTTGAGAGTGTAGTGTAAGATGCTAAGAGTGATGCAGGATGTGAGATGAGGCCTCTAGAGTCATCTCAGTACTCTCTTGGATAAATTGGTGTAAATTTCAATCCACAAAAATAGTCATCTATGAGTGTGGGTGTCATATCATCATTTGAAGTAGTTTAGGAATCTATATCAACATCATGCACATATGGTAGCTTAGAATTTATCACAAGGGGTAGCTGGGATATGGGAGTCCCAACAACTATAGTAAGAGAATATGGCAATGCTATGAGAGTATCTATAATTGGGGAAATGACTATGACTACCTAAAGAGTTATATCTATAGAATCAAATGGGAATTTTGAAACTATTGCCAGTGATTTCATAATTATAATAGGTGTAGGAACTATGACTAATGGAGTAGTTAGAATGATTGAAGTTATTATGACTAGCTAAATATCCAAAACTAAGGAAATAATTTTAAGTGGATGAGTGAAAAATGTGCTAGTTTCTCCTACCTAATATGTATGTATCTATTTAAGAGAGATATAATGAGGTGGCGACTAAACTATGATATGAGGTGTCCCATCTAGAAAAATAGTTTAATATGACTTTTTTATTCTACAATATCTAAATGGTTGGTTATCTTCTAGGCATGTGTATAGGTATCTTGCATGGAGGAACTTAATACATAGATGAAGAGTGGAAGGAAATAACCCCATAACATATATCCAAGGTCATCGAAGTAAAATGTTATAATGAAAAGGACATAACATGACTTAGAACTATGTAGAGAGGGTTTTGGACCCTACCATGATATCCAAAGCAATGGTGCCTAATGTCTATCATGGTATATCATCAAACCTAATAATGTTATTATATGACTTGTGCATGGAAGCCATATCTATGCCCATGGTCTATAAAAATGTGATATTACATATATTAAGTCTGAAACTACTATTAACTAAAACTCTCTTAACTGCACTAGTTTTGAATTGAGCTTGTATTAGAAGTGGTAAATTCTAATTAATAACTATTTGAGAAGGCATGTCCTCATGATCAAAATAAATAACATCTTCTATAGTTTTTAATGTGTTAAACACTTATGCAAAATAAGAATACTCTGAACTAATGGGCATATAAGTTTGAGTGAGTGCCTGATTTAGAATTTCCTTGAACACATTTGCTTTTTTAAGTAGTTATAACATGGAAATTTTAGATGATGTGTTTCACAACTAATTGACAATATCATATTCCTTATGCAAGTCAGTTGGGCTTGGGATGGGAGAGAATAGGAGGGTGTTGGTGTTCCTAACTAGGGAAAAGAGGCATGGTGGCATGTTGAGTAATAACTCTAACCAATATTATCTACTAGCCATATAGGGCTAGTAGTAACTATGGGAAGAGAGAGAAGATAATTGATAGGTTGCAGTGGTGGAGGGACAAAGGGTGTTAGTTGGGATCTTTAATGATGGATAGTGACCCAAGGAAGAGTAAAATAGACCATGAAACATGACTCAACATGGGATAGAGGCTCCAAGGGAGGTGAGGCAAGAGGTATCTTAACATGTTTAGCAATAAATTTCTTAATATCATCCCATATTAAAAAAATTAAGCATGAAAGAGAAAGAATGAAGATTTGCATTAACATATAATAAAATTCCTCATTCATAGACATGATAAGACCCAGTATGGACTCATTATTTGTAAGAAATGTTTTGAAATAAGTGAGATATATTTTTTATTTTCTGTGAAATATGAATTATGTGTAAGGTGATACCTCAAGATGTGAAGGGACTTAGTATATTCAACTAGGGTTTGTAAGAAAATGATTTTTAAAATTATTTATGGTAAATTTTAAAAATTTAATTTAAAATTTTGATTCATATATGCAATAAAAAATCATAAAAATATTTCTAAAATCAACAAGGAATTTTTCCTAGGGTTTTTGTGCACAAATGAAGTAAGTCAGGTTCACCAAATGATTTAAATTATTTGAGAATAATAGATTTTTATTCCTATTTTAGTAAAGGGCCTAGATTAATAAATTAGTACAAAATATAGAAATAGTTATGTACTAATTTATGTAATTGTTTATCTTTTTCACCTTTCTAAAAATAACAATAAATGTGAAGAAATATAACTTACTTGGAAATAGACTGAGATGATTGATATAGAGGCTAAAAATGGTTGTGCAAGATTGTGAAGATGTCATAAACCTAAATTTGGCTTTCATTTGGTTAAAGGATAGGAGCACCCAAAAGTAGATTCTTTGGTGTCTATCACTATTGTCTATTCCCTTTGTTGTACAAACTGATCATAGAGACCTAAAACTTTTTGTTACTTACATTGTGCCTATGTGATCTTGCCTATGAAAAATTGAGCACTAGTTATTGATAGATCTCACTATAGAGATGATTTTGTCTTCAAAACTTAAGCTTTCATCATGATTGATAAAATAGTTTTTGAATCACTTAAGAAAGAGGGGAGTTAGTATGTAAGATATACTAAATGTGCATTCCACACCACTTGTGTTGGCACACTACTTACATACTAACACTCTGGAGGGGGATCAAGCCATATGTAATTCTCCCACCTAGTGTGCTTTGTGTAATAGTATGATGCAAATGAAAAATGCTAATTTGATAGTGTGTGAGGTGGCTAGGGACTGGTATGAGGATTTGAATATGTTTTTAATTGTGTTGGGTGACTGTATGCAAAGAATAGGGAAGTTTGCCTTAGTGATTTTTTTGTATTCTTGTTTGCTTTGTAAGTTTTGTCACCTTTGTTGTAAATCCACTTTGAGTGGGATTTTATATGGAATAATTGATCATGGTTCAGATGTATTTATGATAATATAACTTAGTTAAGGATAAGGACTAGATGGAAATGATTTTTGGGGCTCAAAGAGAAAATGGATATCAACACCAAAAGTAGGACACTTTGGGGTCTAGCACTATAGTATAAATTTGTAGATCCTAACCTATAGGATTTAGACCTAGGGGATTAGGATTGGAATAGGAAATACTATATGTCTGAGGTGGAATTAGGGTTTAAAAGGTTCTAAATGACTAGTAATGAGGAAAAAGGTGTCTAGAAGGGTTGTAGAGCATGCAAGAAGGACCTATGAATGAGTGTCGTAAGCCACACTCAAACTACCAATTCAGACATTTTAAATGAATACAACATAATTAGTTAATGAAATAATGATCCTATGGCTTTGAGTCCCTACAAATCTATGATTTTAATCTTATGCCATATGTCTATATTTTTTTATATAGAACATTTACACTAGGTGTTATAATAGTTTTTCATTATTCATTTAATTTAATTTGCTTAAGAAAAATTTAATGATATGCAGGGTTTATGAATAATACGTAGAGATATAAATATGATTATGCACCACTTGAATCTAAAAAATTAGGGAACTTATTTTTGGCTTTAAAAAATAACCTGCACATAAATAAATAAATTGGATAAAATGGATTAATAGATAGATAAGTGAGTTTTTTGGTTAACTACTCCCTGGAAGTTAGGAACTTACTCAAGTGGATGTTAGCTAATTTTTTTCACAATCAAGTGGATAAACAAACACTAGAATTTACAAAAGATGAACATGAAATAAAAAAAATTATTATGATTTAATATTTGTGTAAGATATCAATATAAGTAAACTATTCATCCCAATAAGCCATAGTAGAGTTCACAACCTCTTATATAACATCAAGTTGGTAAGAAGCAGCTTTAATTGAAAGAGAGTAAATAATGGCACAAAGTGCTAACTCACAGGCTATATCACTCTGGTTATGAAAAGGGGTTGAGATACAATGGTTGAATCAGTAATATTAATGATGTCATGCATAATTTTTGGTGAAATCATTGACATAATAATGCCATGTTTAAAATAAAATAAAATTATAATGATTGAAGATAAAAGATCTAAGATGAAAATGCTCAAGTTTTTTTGAAAATTATGTAGTGGATGAATGCCAATCCCATAGGATTGGATTAGTGATATTTTTTTAGGATTGGTGTTGATTCAGATGAATCAACATTAATTCTACTAAAAAATACACTTAATTAAAAATAGAGACTTACAGGGTGACAAAAGATAATAGTAGGAAACAAAGGTATGTAGACTATATTCTAAAAGATAGATAAGTAGATATAATTAGAGAAATTAATAGGAAATGAAATAATAGAGCAAATAATTATCTTGAACCAAGTTGCAGGCAAAATGGATTTCTCCTCATAGGTATAAGTAATCCTTCCAAATGATGATGGTAGATGTAGATTGGGTGTGGTATAATTTTGGTATATTAAAGTTAAGGGTCTCCTTAACTCTCCTAAAAAATCTAAGTAACATTCTAATAATAAAATTTCATGATCCTTGAGCTAAAGGGTTAGCTGAGTATAAATGGATTGATGTTGATCAAGAGAATCAACGCTGATCATGGTAGAATCGGTAATGATTCACCCTCTTTGGTAGTAGAAGGTTTTATTTCCATTGGTTTGTTCTAACCATGAGAAAATTTGGTTTTATATGAATGAGGTTGTTGAAGATGGGGTTACACATGGGTAATGTGGTTAAGAGGTTAAGATTCCCTAGTTTTAAATAGATTTAGGTGGTTAGGTAGGTAAAATGGTAATTTATAAAAATAAATTATTGGGTGGATAATGGTAAATAATTAAACTTTAGGATATGGATATTTAGGATAATACAATAATAATAAGGGAATAAAATACTATATAAATGGTATATAATATATGAAATTATAGTGTCTACATTTTCCCCTTTTTATGGAGTAGTATGCAATACGTGTGGTGAGATAAAAAATTTGAGAGGTTCAATGCCCCAGGTTAATGTGAGGAGGTATCCCCCCTAAAAGTAGGAGATGGCATAGGATGAGTGGGTGATAGGTTTAAAAAATGGAGTAGTTGATGGGATGGAGAGATAAAAAAATGAGATATAATAGAATGGATATATAACATGAAGTATATGTTTTGTACTAATAATATATAAGTTAATATAGGCAGAGATGTGCTAAGGTAAATCCCATAATAAAATATCACAACTATGAATAAGTTGGATTAAATGAAGGATAAACAAGAGAGAAAGTAATAGGGTTTGGTTGATCAAAGCATCTAATGTGTTATACAATGTGGATAATACTTATATACAGTTGTTCTTAAGTGGAAATACACTTAGGGGACCCACTGAGGGGAGATAAAAAAAAAATTGCATGCCCTACACAGGTTATGGGACTAATAGGAGGTTTAAATCCACAAACCTAAAATGGTATAGGACAAATATTAGGGTAGGTGTGGGAAGGTACCAAGGTGAGGTTGCATAACAAGATTGGATGTATGAAAAAGACTATAAGTAGTGGAAAATAGGAAAATTAACACTAATCCAATATTAATTGGCACTAATCCACCAAATTGACACAAACATAGAATAGATTTATGTCAATCTAAAGTCAGGTATATAAGTAAATCTGATGTGGAAAGGGTTCATTTGATATCGATGTGAAATGAATGAAAAGTAAAAATATAATGATGATCTTGATGTGAAGTGCAATGGAGGAAAGTGACAATGGTTTGAGGAAATGATGATCATCTAAAGATGAGGTAGGCCCTATTATTTTATAAGTTTTTTTTATTTTTTGAGTTTTTTTCTTTGTAGGATTAGGGTAATATGCTAACACTAGGATGATATGATGGTGTAGAATCAACATCTATTCTTAAGAATTAGTGATAATTCAATGGGAATCATCATTGATTCCCTTGAATCAATAATGATAGAGGGTAAGTAGATAGAGACTAAAAATTAATGTTGTCAATTGAAAATGGATCAACATTGGTTCATAAAAGAAAGCAAATGCTAAACTAGAGTGCCTAGGGTTAAAACTAAGTAGATTTTTAGGAAAGTTAAGGCTTATAGAGGATTATATTAATAGGTATGGACATTATTACATATGTACTACCTTTATTGGAGTGGCTACAAGACCAACTTAGTGATGATGACTAAGCACATGTGGAGGTCTTAGGCCTAAAAGGAGTGCATCTCTACCATCACATTTATCAAGATGCAAGCTTATTGATCACATTAATAGAGTGATAAGATGTGACTATTGGGACATTTTGGCCACCCACAGGGGAGATGAACATCATAGAGGAGGACATATACATGATATTATGACTTCTCATATAGGGAGTAATGATTGTACCTATAGATGAGTAAGGGCATGTAATAGCATTGACATGACTATATAGTGGGAATGTTATAGATATTACCTTCGTAGTAAGTTTTTTTGTGTTTGATACTTTATAAAAGGTTGATATAGATGGGAGGGGAGTTATTATGATCTTATCCATATCATGGTATGTTATGCCAGACTTAGGAGGAGGTAGGTTCTCATGGAGCCTTATAGGTGTTATGGTGGATATGTTAGATCATAGAATAGTCTTTGCCTAGGATTTGAATTTGTTGGCATAGGTATATAGGGAGCTATGGGTATGGAGGACCCATATGAGGTATTGGTTGGATGTGATTTTCATTTTATAATGTAGGGCATATGTGCACATTTGACTAGTACATCTTATTATTACCCTATGGATACGATGGTATGAGATCGATTACAATATTGTCTTCTTATTATTAAAGGCAAATTTGGTTCAAGATTATATAGATGGTGTGACCTAGGACCTGGAGTAATATCAAAGGGTATTCAAGGGACTAAAGGATATAGATGTTATCTAGAGGCCTTATAATATATTTTTATCATGGCCTAGATTAAAGGCAGAGCTATCAAACCTCTAGAAGGAGAGGAGACTCACAAGATAGAGGACTGAATATGTGGAGTACTTCTATTTTGGGTGCATGAGGAGATAGTATGCTATGTATAGGATATTCCATGGGCCCCACATATATATAGACAAGATGAGATAGAGATAGGACTCTAGGAGATAGATAAATTATATATTCTGGTAAGAGCTAAAGAGGAGGAGGTGATAGGGTCAAATGTAGAGGATGATAGGTATACTCTATAATTCTTAGTGTGGTGGCTAGGGAAGTTGGATATGAGGTAGGAGAGGGTGGTGTGACTATGATAGGAGGGAGTAGATGAGGAGATTTAGGATGCTAAGGAGGATGGAGGAGAAGATGGAAGATGATGGAGAGAGAGGAGAAGATGGGGGAGAGGAGGAGGGAGGAGAGGAGGAGGATATTGATATTATAGGGATTATTATGGAATGAGATATATTGAAGTCCCAATGTATTTTATTACAATGATAGGTGGTCACATTGCATGGGGAACTCACCACTATGCATATTGAGTGAGACAATTTATGAAATAGATTAGATACACTATAGGTGGAGTATGATACCTTAAGACTAAGACATGATTTAATATTTGAGGCTTAATATTGCTACTAATTAGAGAGGGATATCTTGAGATGAGTGGATGGAGGCTCATAAGGGTAGATGGCTATAGGGGTGGTTGGGCTGAGCACAAAATAGGCTAGGACCATGACCATAGATAGGTACTAGGAGTTGGGAGATGAGATGTGGTATTATAATAATATTATTTAAGATATTAATCTAGATATTTCATGTTATGCCACCCATTTATCACACAAAGTAGATCTTTTGAGTGAACTCACATAATTTCAATTAGTATAGGGAATGCATCTTGTAGGAGGGATCAGAGCAGGGAGAAAGATAGAGGAGGAGATGGGGGAGTGGATGGTAACAAAGGTGGTGGTGGAGGTGGAGGGAGAATTCATTTGAGTTGGACTTAGTTTATAGAGTTGATCTTTATTATATTTATCATATTGGCCAAGGAGCCACATAATTTATATATGGATATTTATTATGTACATTTTGATCATATATATAGAGAGATACATGATTATGATTATGAGTTGGGATGCTTATATTTTCTATGGGGTTTATTTATGGATTACAAATTTTTATGGATTATTTTATTATGGATTCTTGTATTTAGATTGTGTGATTATGTACTTAGATAATTAAATAATCTTATAGATTATGACTTTTTACATGTTATAGATTTACATTAAAATGTTTATGGATTATAATTATTATGGATGTAGAGTAGATCATGGATTATGGATTTAAGGGTTTTTTATGTGATGTGAATATGGGTTTGTATTATACATCTATGTGATGTTATGATATTAAAATGTTTATTATGGATAATGATTAAGTTACTATGGATGTGAATTAAATTATTTGATTAGATTATGTAGTTACAGGTTTGATTAGATTATGGATTTATGTGATGTGATTATGGATTTTGGTTTACAAGAGTAGGATTTTCTTATGTTTTGATTAGGATATATGTGTAAAATCTATTTTTAAGTAATTAATTAGTAAAAATATGATTTAAAAAGGGTTTTATTTCTCATTATTGGCTCATACCATAAGCTAAAAAAATTAAAATAAATGCATGTACATCCCTGAACGATTGTTAATAAATACCCTAACAACCTTAGGTTAACTATGTTTAGGATATATTGGTTTGAGATGGAAATTTATAAAGAATTGTTTTAGTATTTTGAGAGAAAGCAGATATTTTTAAAAAGAATATGCTTTCACCTTGTATACCCAAAATGAAGGTTGACCCTATAATATTTTTGTACCAATCCATGTAGACTAATCAATGTAGGAAGCTCTCTTGGGATATTTTATGTATGATATCCATCTTTTGAGGGAGTGGTATATATTTTGAGAGATTATTTTTTAAGCAACTATCCTTTGAGGGAGTAGTCTACACTTTATTTTTGTGTGTGTGTGTGTGTGTGTGTGTGTGTGTGTGTGTGTGTGTGTGTGTGTGTGTGTGTGTGTGTGTGTGTGTGTGTGTGTGTGTGTGTGTGTGTGTGTGTGTGTGTGTGTGTGTGTGTGTGTGTGTGTGTGTGTGTGTGTGTGTGTGTGTGTTTGTGTGTGTTGTGTGTGTGTGTGTGTGTGTGTGTGTGTGTGTGTGTGTGTGTGTGTGTGTGTGTGTGTGTGTGTGTGTGTGTGTGTGTGTGTGTGTGTGTGTGTGTGTGTGTGTGTGTGTGTGTGTGTGTGTGTGTGTGTGTAGAGTTTATAGCTATCCTTTTAAGGATTAGTATATTATTTTTACATGTTTTTATAAATGCTTTGATTTGATTTTCATTTTGATCCCATTGTTATTATTTCTTTATGGATTGGCCTCAGGCATCATAAAATAGTTTTACAAAGATTTATTTCACAAGATAATACTCTTATTCCCAAAATTAACTAGTGATAGTGAAGGATTTAGAGAAATAATAATTTGGTGCACATTCAAATTATAGGTATAGCCTTTTCATTTATAGCATGCTATGAATAGAGTTCATGTATTCATATTCAATATTTAGAATAGAAAATGTTTTCAAATAACCACATGACTCTATATATCATTATTTGGTATAAGAATGAAAGAGATATGGTTTTATTAAATCAAACCAGAAGAAAAGAAACTAAGTGGACTAAGGTGATTAAGACTTATTAATAGTGGAAAGAACATAGATGCAATATATTAAGAGGCTATCATTATATTTTCCATCAAGAGAGGCTAAATGATATGCACTAGACCCATATTTATGGGTGATAATATATGTTCCAAGCCAAATTGGAGCAAAATTTTCTCATTTACATTTTTCTATATTAGTGACATGTTTATTTTCTTTTAAGACAGTCACTAGTATTAAATTCATGTTCTTTTAAATGTTTATTATAGGAGTATTTTATTCATTTATGATATACATGTAGATGATCAAGGGCAGTCAATCAATGCTCATATAAGAACTCAAGCTAGGCCAATCGTTCATGATGGAAGTCATCATAAAAAATGATATCTTTGTGGGAGATGCAAAGGGAAGGAATATGAACCTCAAGAGGAAGTACAACTTTGGTACCATAGACTAGATAAAAAGGAGTAGCACTTATATGGGTTAGAATACTGGTTTGATAAGATCATAAGACAAAGGGAACATGAAGATGTTAGTTCTTTCCTACTTCATTAATGATTTTAGTTAGGATTTTGACATGATTTTTATTAGATGCCTTGGCTTGTATGTTAGTTTGCAAGTAATAAGGCAAGGATAATCTTAGTTTAATGTTAAAATAATAATAGAGTTATTTAACATTTTTGTTTTAAAAATATTTTCCATTATCTATGATGATCTTATGAGGAATACCAAAGTGAGAAATAATATGCTGACTAATGAATTCCACAAATTTGTTTGCTTTAGTTGAGATAATAGGAATAGCCTCCACCCACTTAGTGAAATACTCAGTGGTGGCAATGATAAATCTATGGCACTATGAAGATTTATTATTTATTTGACCTATAATATTGAGCCCCCATTGGGAAAATGGGCAAAAGTCTTATGTTATCTATAATTCTTGACTAGGGACATACGATAGGTTGGTGTGTTACTGACATTTTATTAATTTCTTAATGTATTCAATAATACTAATTTAATGTGGGACAATAATATCCTAATTATAATATTCTCTTAAAAATGGTGCAACCACAAAAATGTCCGCCACATGACCCATCATGAGCTTATTTGATCATGAGGGTAGCTTCATGATTATGGAGATAATGAAGAAGGATACTGTAAAAATCATGCTTATAGAGAACACCCCTAGTATGACAAAATGCATTGTGCAATGATATAAATATCATGTCATTTTTGGATAAACTAGAGAAATAATCCCCATTGATAAATACTCAAATACCTACATTTATTGGAGATCTAATTGATTTTCCTCTACATTATGGATGGAAGTAAGATCATTTTATGTAAAATAAGACTGATTAACCTTGTGGATGAGGAAAAATAACATATATTCCTAAGAGGAAGATGGGATAAATGAAGCCAAATAAGCCATGTTATTTTTAAACTTATTAGTTTACTGAGGAGTGGTTTAGATAGTATAATTCTCTCAAGTAGCTAATAATTGATGAGTCAAGGTTTAATTTTTTTGAAGGGTGTCATTCTTATATTGATATATGCCCTTAATTTGATTAA